>SJYC01105839.1:0-11022 GCA_006408675.1 Madoqua kirkii | reverse complement strand
TACTTTTAATTAAATAGCTAATTGATTGGATGAAGGCAAAATACATTTTATTACTATGCCATTTATTGATGAGATTATCCACTTATATGTTAGCTATTATAGGCAAAAGCTTTTTTTTGCTTTTTTGATCAGACAAGTTTAAATAATTTACTTAATTTTATGAATATTAATGAATGAAGAAACAAAACATGATCCATTTCCTTATCATTTCCCATTTTAAAATTATTGTAGGAAGTACATAACACTCAGCTCAGTACAGTGAACAGGGCCAGCAATATGGGAGTAGTTTTGCTTCATCTCTTTAATTGATAAACTGTCCTTAATCCATACAATGGAATAGTACTCAGTCATAAAAGCTATTAATATATACAACAGCATGGGTAGAGAACAAAGATATTGTGTTAAGTGAATGAGTCAATCTAAGTAGATCACATACAGTATAATTCCATTGACATGGCCCTCTAAAAAAAGATGGGTACCAGAAGTTAGCGAGAGGGGAGGGTCTGATTCTAAAGGGTTGGCAGAAGGGAATTCTCTGGGATGTTGTAATTGTTCTGTATTTTGTTTGTGTTCACAGCAAGCTTTCTTTTAAAGTTCTCCTGTTCTCCTTTATTTTTGGGTAGCAGTGTTTCACCTAAAATCTCAATTTCTTAGCTTAGCTGTCCTTGAAGCTATGAATAGCCATGTAACATAGTTACAGTTAATAATGTGGAAATGTGGCACCAGGTGGGAGGTATAGAAAACTTTTCTCACCTAATAAAATATTGACCAGACTGATCTTGTGTGCACGTTTTTTCCCATCACGATTTCCCATTACTCTTGCCCTTAGTGCAGATGACATGAATGAAGGTGTGGCAGCCACCTTGTGACCATGCTTTATACACTATTAAAAAAGAGAAGAACAAGTTCTCATGTTCTCAATCAATGAGTCTGAAAACATGCTGACGTTTTTATTACTCAATTTATGTTTTAAGATTACCATGTTCAAGTGAATAAACAACCTAGGAAAACTTGCCTTCATATTGATAGCATGAACATTCTAGTGATCTGTTATAAAAAGCTTCCCCTTTGAATCCCCCTGCAACTTTTCATAGTGATCATTAAATCTACTCTGACACTGTATCAACACGTTCAGACTTTGCCTTTTGTGGGTAATACAAACGGTGAACTCTATCAGCCTGTCACTGCATTTGGCTTTTGGAGCTTTACTCCAAGGGATTCATTCCATGTTATCTTGAGGTGGTAACAGCTTGTAAAGTTTTACATGTGGGAAAAGATTTTTCTCCTAAAGCCCATCTCTTACAATGAGTAATTATGAAAACAGATGGAGTAAAAGGAATGAACTCTATCAGCCTGTCACTGCATTTGGCTTTTGGAGCTCTTACTCCAAGGGATTCATTCCATGTTATCTTGAGGTGGTAACAGCTTGTAAAGTTTTACATGTGGGAAAAGATTTTTCTCCTAAAGCCCATCTCTTACAATGAGTAATTATGAAAACAGATGGAGTAAAAGGAAAGTTGCTGCTGCTGTTGCTGCTGCTAAGTCGCTTCAGTCGTGTCCAACTCTGTGCAGCCCCATAGATGGCAGCCCACCAGGCTCCCCCGTCCCTGGGATTCTCCAGGCAAGAACACTGGAGTGGATGAAAGGAAAGCTAATAGTTGATAAATAGCAAAATGTGAAATTTTAAAGGATATCAATACCTATACACGTATTTGCTTAGTCTATATCTATATCATATAGATAAATGCAAGACACTCTATAGAGGATGGCGCTATTCCCTACAGACAGACATTAAGAAATGTAAGACTTCCCGGGACTTCCCTCATGGTCCAGTGGCTAAGAACCTGCCTTCCAACTCAGAGTATACGGCTTTGATCCCTTGTCTGGCAACTAAGATTGGACATGTCTCAGGACAGCTAACTAAGTTCACATTCCATGACTACTGAGCCTGTGGGCTGCAATGAAGACCCGGAACAGCCAAAACAAAGACTTCTTGATCTTGTATTTGAGAAAGAACTATGATTTTAAAAAATAGAACACAGTGAGGCATTTGCTAATGTAAAAAATAGCAGAATCTCTTCAACAAGGGAAGAAAGAAGTCTTGTTAAATAAAATAGTCTAGAGTGCTCCATAGCTCCTTCTGCACACTGCTGAAAGCAGTGAGAATCTCAATGGTAGTAATTATCTGGGGTCTGTCCTCACCCCCCACCATGTATATCTATGACATCAAATCTACTTTCTTGGGGAAAAATAAGCATTTTCCTTAATAGGTACTTTGACATAGGAAAATGAATTTCAACCAACTCGTTAGCAATTGGTAGCATTGTGGTGAGAAGAAATCTGAAGTCAAGTTTGGGTTCAACATGGAAGAACTGATTCTTTTTAAAAATAATTAATCAATTAATTTTAATTCAAGCATAGTTACAATATTGTGATGGCCTCTGCCATACATCAACATGAGTTGGCCATAGGCATGCATATGTCTCTTCCCTCCTGAACCCCTCTCCCACATCCCTCCCCACACTTCCTTCCAGGTTGTCACAGGGCACCAACTTTGTGGTTCCTTGTGTCATACATAAAACTTCGACTGACTGTTTTACACATGGTAATGTATATGTTTTAATGATATTCTCTCAAAGCATCCCATCCTCTCCTTCTCCCACTGTGTCCAAAAGTCTGAAAAAACAAGATTCTTGATTACCAGTATCTGCACTGGCTCAGCAGGTGAAGTGAAGGTTCATGTACTGTGCACAAGCCAGCCCTGGACTGGATCTTAAAAAATGAAGGGATTCATATACAAATGTCTGATTTCTCCTTAAGAAATTGAAAATCCTCAGCTAAAGGAATTATTTTCATTCTGAATTTGTTTTCTTTTAGGTTATCTTTATCTGTGTGTGTAGCCCCTGTCATCATTTTTCTAGTAGGTTTGCACTGCAATAAAATGTTCCGGAATAAGACACTACTTGGTCTTGGCTTCTCTATTTGCCATCTCTTGCAATAGATTTTGTCCATACATTTGTCTTCCTAGTATCTGGTCTCCTTTCCTGCTCTGTGTGAATTTCCTACTTCTTATGTTGTGTGAATCCTTAGGCTGTGTGTACAGTTTTTGGTCTTTATGGAAGATGGAGCCTGATTACCATTTTAGAAAGCTAACTGACTAGATGCACATTATTCCAGATTCTTGAAGCAGAGTATGTATAGCTTACCTGTGTGTTAAGTGTCCTCAGTCACTCAGTCATATCCAGCTCTTTGCGACCCCATGGACTCTAACCCACCAGGCTCCTCTGTCAGTGGAATTTTTCAGGCAAGAGTACTGGAGCAGTTTGCCCTTTCCTACAACCACGGTATCTTCCTGAATCAGGGATTGAACCTATGTCTCTTGCATCTCCTGCACTGGCAAGTGAAAGTGAAAGTCACTCAGTCGTGTCCCATTCTTTGTGACACAATAGGTATAGTCTGTGGAGTTCTCCAGGCTAGACACTGGAGTGGGTAGCCTCTCCCTCTTCCAGAGGATCTTTCCAACCCAGGGATCGAACCCAGGTCTCCCGCATTGCAGGGGGATTCTTTACCAGCTGAGCCACAAGGGAAGCCCGAGAATATTAGAGTGGGTAGCCTATCCCTTCCCCAGCAGATCTTTTCAATGCAGGAAGCAAACCAGGGTCTCCTGCATTGCAGGTGGATTCTTTGCCACCTGAGCTATGCGGGAAGCTCCGCTCCCTCCCCCACCTACCCCGCCCACTCCGGGGGATGCGTGGGTGGGTGGGGGAAACACCTGCTTCAGAATTTGTGTGTCATCCTCGCAGGGGCCATGTTAATTTTCTCTGTTTTGTTCCAATTTTAGTATATGTGCTGTGGAAGAAAGATCTCTACCACTGTGCCACCTGGGAAGCCCCATAGTTGACTGAAGATCAACCAGTCAAATACTGTAGCCATTCAGACAGCAGCTGTTCATAGAAGCAGATACAAAGACTGCAATAGAGGCAGATACGGAGATTGGGATAGTGGCAGCAGTAGTGTGTTTCCGGGAGCAGCTATGGTGGGTTTCCAGCGGCGGCGTCCAGCTCCAGCGCTGGTCCTCCAGGCGGTGTTAGCTGAGCTGTGCCCTGTAGCACCTAGAGACCAGGGTCTTTACTAGGCCAGCTCTGTGACAGGATTCAGGCTGGGCTTTTTGCTGCTGCCTGACTTCCTGTGCTTCCGCACAAGTCTGTTTTTCCACACTTACCACAATTCTGTGGCAAGTCCAGTATACTTTCAATAAGTACATTTTCTGCTTAAATGAATCAGAATAGATTTCTCTTGGTTGCAGCTAAGATCATTGAGTAACAGACATGTGAAGTCTTTATTAGTGAAAAAACTTCTCACTTTGCTCTGTAGATGATAGCTAGCTTTGCTACTTGTTGTCGTTGTTTAGTTGCTAAGACACGTCTGACTCTTTTGCGACTCCATGGACTGTAGCCTGCCAGACTCCTCTGTCCGCAGGATTCCCAGGCAGAATACCGCAGTGAGTTGCCATTTCCTTCGGCAGGGGATCTTCTTTACCCAGGAATCCAATTCTTTACCACTGAGCCACCTGGGAAACCCAGCTTTGCTGCTCGGTAAACCTCAAAAAAGGTTTTTCTGTCTCCCTATTGAAATGTGCTTCTTTATATAAGCTCTCAATATAGGTTATATGCTGTGGTTTCTGCTACATTTAAGCAATGAGGCTGACAAGTTTTCCACCTTTTGACAAAAAGCGTAACTTTAAAAGTCAGAGCTAAAAGTAGAAAATTCATCTTCAGAAACCCAGATACCATAACTATTTTGTCATCATTTCTAATGATGAAGAAGAAATATTCCATTCAACCAATTCTCACATCTCTACTTCAACACTTGTCACCATCATTTCTCCATGGATGACTCAGCAGCTGAATAACTGATCCCTGGTTTGTCTCCGGCCGATCCTAGCCATCTGAGTCCAGGTTACCTTCCAAATAAAACTGTTAATGACATCTCAGCACGATTTAAGGAAAAGTCTAGAATCATCCGCACGGTCTACAAAGAGCTGCATTCTTTCGGTTGTGGCTGCATCTCTGACTTCATTTCCGTCACTTTCCATTGTGCTGCCCTGGCCTTTTTGCTGCTCCTTCACCAAGTCGGCAATGCTCCTGTCCCAGAGCCTTTGCACTTGCCCTTTTCTCTGCCTGCAAGATTCCTTACCCGGATGCTCACAGAACTCATCCACTCACTTAGTTCTGATCTCGCTTATGACACCATCTCCACAGAAAGGACTTAACTCATCATTCTTTCCAAACAACCACACTTGTTACTCTTTGATCCCTATTCTACTTTATTTTCTCCTCATAATTCTTATCACCATCTGACATTATGCAAGCCTTTGTTTGCTTGTTTATTTTATTCCCCACCCGCATGAAAATGCGAGCTTCTTGGAAGAGGCAGAGACTCTCATATATATACGTACTTCATGGCGATATTACAAGTGCCCGGTCAAGTGTCTGATACGCAGTATTAAATAAAGGGCTGAAGGACAGTTTAGAGTTAAGTACTGGTTGAGTATTAGAAACCTGCTGCACAGACTCTCATATTTTCTTTACTACTATTGCACCAGTTGTTTTATTGGAGCTGGACTCAAACACAAAATCTTTGAGAGAAGCATGAACCTAGCACCTGACAAATTTTAAAAGTCTCTGTATGAGTGACTGAATAATGACATAAATTAATTGGTGACAAAACCACTCAATAAACATTTAAATCATGATCAAATGATTAAATAAGTCAGTGATCAAATGTTAATTGAACAGTCTACTTGGGATCCTTAAAAACACTAGGAAATGGCTTGGCATTCCTCAACTATATTTTTTCCAGAGGTTTATATTTTGTTTTTGTACCAGTGGCTTAATAAATTTTTGTGAGCTTTTATGTTAAATCAGGGCAGCATGGACAATTTAAATTATTTGTTTAGTTATAGTTCTTATTTGATTGGTATTTGTGGCTTTTACAGAAATTCAACTAAGCAATTCATTTGCCATTATTTATCATGAGTGTCCAGGTAAATATTATTTACTTTGTTCCAAGAATATGATGTTATCTGATGCTTGCTTCAAGTCAATCAAATTCAGAGCACAGTGCAAGGAAATGTGGAGACTCTCTAAGGAAAATGGCATATTTCCTGCCTTCAAAGAATCTGTCAGTTCTAACATTAGTACAAATTGGGTCTCTTTCTGGGTATGACACTTGGTCTATTTCCAGCTGAGTCAGTCTCTATCTTAGTTTTCCGAGCTAAGAAAGAAAGCTAATAATATCACTGTCATGAAAAACAGTGGAGAATAGTGAGGTAATGTTTAGAGTTTGAACTTATTAGTAAGGTACAAGTTAAGTCGATATATTCTGGAATGTTTTAGTTGTGTGAAACAATGAACAAAGAAATTAGAGACTCTTCTAGTATCTATTAGAGCTAGATGATCTATTAAAGCTATAATTCTAACAATTCTCACAAAATAATTAATGTAGTGTTTTGCAAACTTAAAAGATTGGAATCATTTTGCAATGAAATCTTAAGCTGAGGAATAAGTTCTTAAAGTTGTTAACAATAAAACTATATACATGTATACGGCTTAGTTAACATTTGACATCTCTGGGACTTACCTCCTGATAAGCTATTATAGGATACAACAGCCTTGCCGTTTTACGGTCACCGGCACCAATTCAGATACAGTCTTCCCTTTGGCACCATTAGACAGAGATACCCATTTCCAGGACAGTAATATAAGCTGTCCCAGTGTAATCAAAAGTGAAGTCTAGTTGCTTACCTCCCAAAAGTCATTAAAGAGGCCCAGTTGGTGGAAAGGAGAGCTGGCTTTATTTTGGATGCTGGCAACCAGAGAGAGGGTGGCAATGGACTCCTGTCCAAAGGTCGACTTCTCCCCAGTGACAATCAGTGGGCTAGAGCTTTGATAGGTGGAGGGAGGGGGTTATATGTAGACAGCACAGTCAGCTCTTGGCAGTCACCTTAAAACTGGTCAGATAAGCATCATCTTGATGTTTTGAGTACAGTTAATCTTCAGTTCTAGGGACCATTTGTTCCCATTTCCTTGGAAATAGTTCTTAGAATTGGAACTGTGGCAGTTTACATCATCATGTAGTGTGGTCATCATGTGGTTAACCTGCTGGGGTGCAGTGCCTATACGACAGCTCACAGGATATGGCTCAGAACATTCTCTACTACCCTTGAGGAGGAACTAAATGTCCTTGACTATGCTTAATGACTAAACTATTATTATTTGGTCTCCTTTGATTCTTTTCCTTTGTTTCTGCATGTTCTCACTTCTGTGATTAGATTAGACTTACTGTTTGGCTAAAATTTTTCCACAGACAAAAGAGAAGCTGAGGACATGGGGAGGTGGGCAGGACCAAAGGGTCTGGCTCCATTTCACCAGCCCAGAGAGAGAAGAAGAAGAAATTTAGTTGCTTTAGATAGAAGAGCTAGACTCTTTATCTTAGCAATTTCTTCTTGATATTTTGAGCTATAATTAGCCTTCTCATCTCTTTAACTGTGCTTGCCTTCTGAAACATTAAGAACCTAACTATTGCCCCAGATGTGATTATCTGTTCTCCCAGTCTGTGTGTGCAGGAACACAAGACACACACACACACACAATCTGATCCCATTCAAGTTGGTGGTCACAACACAAAGCAGACACGCCTCTATCTGTTCTACCAAGAAAGTGATGGCAGAGAACTTGTACATCTTGCTTACCATTGTATTGATATCCCAAACACTGCCTGTATTCATGTATGCATGCATCTTTTTACTTACCACTTAGTTAAATACGCATGTGCTTCCTCTGCATCTGACATTGTTCTTAACACAGAGAAACAATGTTAAGAAAATTTGTTCCTGCCTTCTGGATATTACCATCCCATGTATGGCTGGTTTAATAGTAACACTTTTTCAGTTCATGAACAGTTTCTTGCTGACAAATAAAGAAGCAGTCATGATTGGACAACAAACAAACAAGGTTTTTAGAGCAGATTTAGGTTCACAGAAAAATTGAACAAAAAATATATGGGAACAGAGAGTTGCCAGATACTCCTTGCTCCTCCACCCCCACAGCTTTCCCCACTACCGACATCTGACGTAGAGTGGTACATGTGTTACAACTGATGAGTCTATGCTGGAAATTACTACCCTACACATAAATTACTACCCTAAATCCACAGTCTACATTAGGATTCATGCTTAATGTTGTACATTCTACAGGTGTGGACAAATGTCTGTTGACACGTGTCTGCCATTTTAGTATCATACAGCCTAGTGTCACTGCCCTCAAAATCTGGCTAGACTTTTAAAATTCTATTTTAGGATTTATAGAATTTAGATTGAATAGCATCACTTTTCAGATTTTCTGATCAAAAGTTCTGGCTTGGATAATATTTGATTTTCTGAGGAAGCAGCCCATTCTGGCTGAAGCATGCTTTTAGATCAGGTGAACTCACAAGTGTAAAAGATTTGGCTTCTTAATCTCTCATAGCAAAGTAGTTTCTAGAGAAATTTCCCAAATGAGGCAGTACATGGAATGAAAAAAAAAAAAAAAAGCTCTGCCTATATCATTGCTAGGCATGAACATCACTTTGCTAGTCTTCTGTTTAACCTTTTATTCCCTTTTGGAAAAGGAGCCTCAGTTGGCTGATTTTATTTTCAGAAACCCACACAGTCTAGAGGGGTTTCTTTATACATTAGGGATTGGTTGGCATGAGCCCCTCTCCAGTCATGACCCAACCATTAGGCCAAACAGGATTGCCACTAGGACTTGACTTTGTACTTGGTTGCTCACAGGTGGGCTCTAGACCAGGGGTCCCTAACCTCTGGAATCTAATGCTTGATGATCTGAGGTGGAGCTGATGTAATAATATTAGAAATAAAGTGAAAATAAATATAATGTGCTTGAATATTCTGAAACAATTCCCCACTCCAGTCTGTGGAAAAACTGTCTTCCACAAAATCAATTCCTGGTACCAAAAAGACTGGGGACCACTGCCCTAGACCTAGAACCTAGAGAGAGTCTCAGAAGTCAGAAACGAGTATGAGTTGAGCACAACTCTACCTGACCCAGTGGTTCCTGCAGCGCTGAACACAAATTGAAGGTCAGATTTCTGATTCCTTCCTTTTCAGAGAAGGAAACACAGACTCACAGGGTGAAGTCACCTACTTGCTTCAGGTTAAATAGCCAAGTGGAGACAAAGTTTATGCTACAACAGCAGGATCTGGCATCATTCCACTGCTTTGTATTAGTGATGTATTTTCTAGTGTACTTACTGTCATCAGTCTCAACCAACTAATCAGAAACCAAGATTTAATAGAATTGCATGGAGATAATATTCCCGATTTAGTAAAACACTTTGTAGCAAGATGAATCAAAATTTTCCCATTGAGGAAACAGTTCTCTAAAAGCAGAAATATGATGTCTGCATATCTGAGGATATTTTTTTGTCCTAGAAATTCTTGGGCTACCCCGGTGGCTCAGTGGTAAAAAAAAAAATCTGCCTAAAAATGCAGGAGACACACGTTGGACTCCTGGGTCAGGAAGATTCCCTGGAAAAAGGAAATGGTAACTCACTTCAGCATTCTTACCTGGAAAATCCCATGGACCTACAACAGTCCCTGGGGTTGCAAAGCGTCATGGAGACACATGACCGAGTGACGAAACAACAGCAACAACAACAAAAGGATCGCTCAAGATAATTTTTGATGACACTACTCCCTCCTGAATCCCACGTATAGGGCATGAGTGGCCATTTGCAAGACCTTGGATTTCTTCAAATTCTATTATTTTCTTCATCCTTTAAACTCAAATACAAATCTGACCACCACAACGCTGCAACTACTGAAAACAGAAAGGAAGACTGTTTTAAGTGGGTGAAATCCCTAGGAGTCTCAAGCAAGTCAAATATAATTATTTAAGAACTACATGGCATTTTTAGTGAGAAGACACAGTAAAACATTAGGTGTTTTTTTTTTTTTCCTTCAAAAACTGATCACATTTAACTCCTCTGAGAATGATGCAAGAGTTAACCACTACTGGAAATGGCAACCCACTCCAGTGTTCTTGCCTGGAGAATCCCAGGACGGGGGAGCCTGGTGGGCTGCCGTCTATGGGGTTGCACAGAGTCGGAGACAACTGAAGCGACTTAGCAGCAGCAGCAGCCATCTAATTATAGAAGTCTAGATTTCTTTTTGAAATATACAGAAGCTGACAGATTCGTTGAGCCAAGGCTACAGCATCCCACAGGGTTTCACTTGAGTACTCACAACAGATGGCTGTCTAGACTGTTTTGAATACCCTAAGGATGAAATTCCAGTTTTAATTATGAAAATCATTTATATAATACATTAACATGCTTAAACATGGTTTTCTTACTTTACACAGCAATGGTGAGGATAAAATGAGATAATACATACAAAATGTTAAAAACACAGAGGCTGGAATATTATAGAGATTAATGCAACTAACTTTCTTTTCCGTTTCTATCACCAAAAGTAAACAGAAAATAAATTCAAAAGACAGTAAGATAACTGCATGTGCATTTTTGCTAATATAATAGTAAGAAAGAGTATGAAAGGAGAAGAAGGGTGAGGAAAAAGGGAGGGAGGAAAGAAGAAAAAAAATAAGGGAGAGGGTAGGAGATAGCAAACAGGCCTATATTTTTCTAGTAATTCCCTGCCTTTTTTAGCTTGGATACACATACAATTTATTTTCATCTCCTTCTTTGTCACAAATGTAAACAAAAAATAAATTGCATATACCTGAAACAAACACAACATTGTATATCAACTATACTTCAATACTTTTTTTTTTAATTTCAGAGACGGTAAGCTAACTGAATGTGAATTTTTTCCTAAAGGGCTATATAAGCCCTTAAAGCAGACACTATCAGAATTCTGTACTCTTCCTGCCTAGTTCTGTGCATTTCTGAAGAGTAGGAACTAAGGAAGGAGGGAAAATAGACATGAAGGGAGAAGGTAGG
>SJYC01105838.1:0-13420 GCA_006408675.1 Madoqua kirkii | reverse complement strand
AACCAGTCCACTCTGAAGGAGATCAACCCTGGGATTTCTTTGGAAGGAATGATGCTAAAGCTGAAACTTCAGTACTTTGGCCACCTCATGCGAAGAGTTGACTCAATGGAAAAGACTCTGATGCTGGGAGGGATTGGGGGCAGGGGGAGAAGGGGACGATCGAGGATGAGATGGCTGGATGGCATCACGGACTTGATGGATATGGGTCTGGGTGAACTCCGAGAGATGGTGATGAACAGGAAGGCCTGGCGTGCTGTGATTCATGGGGTCGCAGGGTCGGACACGACTGAGCAACTGAACTGAACTGAACTGAAAGCAGCTCTTAGGTATTTATTCCACTTTCACAGGAAGTTGTTAATTTACATATGAAGTTAATTCCCCAGAAACTTTAAAAATGTGTTTATCTGTTTTTGCTTGCACTGGCTTCCTTTAGTTGTGGCAAGCAGGGGCTACTTTCACTGAAGTGCATGGGTTCTCACTGTGGTGGCTTCTCTGGTTGTGGAGCACAGGCTCCAGGCACACAGGCTCAATAGTCATGGCACACGGCTTTAGCTGCTCCATGTCATGTGGAATCTTCCCAGACTAGGGATCAAACCCATGTCTCCTGCATCGGTAGGCAGATTCTTATCCTCTGTACCACCAAGGAAGTCCCTCAGAAATTTCAAAAGAGTCATTTTAGCTAGAAGAAAAAGTTCAGTTCAGTCGTGTCCAACTCTTTGCAAACTCACGGACTGCAGCATGCCAGGCCTCCCTATCCATCACCAACTCCCAGAGTCCACTCAAACTCATGTTAGAAAAGAGGTGGCAAGAATACACAGAACTGTACAAAAAAGATCTTTACAACTCAGATAATCATGATGATTTGATCACTCACCTAGATCCAGAAATCCTGGAATGTAAAGTCAAGTGGGACTTTGGAAGCATCACTATGAACAATGCTAATGGTGGTGATATACTCCCAGAGTCCACTCAAACTCATGTTAGAAAAGAGGTGGCAAGAATACACAGAACTGTACAAAAAAGATCTTTACAACTCAGATAATCATGATGATTTGATCACTCACCTAGATCCAGAAATCCTGGAATGTAAAGTCAAGTGGGACTTTGGAAGCATCACTATGAACAATGCTAATGGTGGTGATAGAATTCCAGTTGAGCTACTTCAAATCCTGAAAGATGATGCTGTGAAAGTGCCGCACTCAATATGCCAGCAAATTTGGAAAACTCAGCAGTGGCCACACGACTGGAAAAGGTCAGTTTTCACTCCAGTCCCAAAGATCGGCAATGCCAAAGAATACTCAAGCTACTGCACAATTGCACTCATCACACACGCTAGTAAAGTAATGCTCAAAATTCTCCAAGCCAGGCTTCAGCAATACGTAAACTGTGAACTTCCAGATGTTCAGCTGGTTTTAGAAAAGACAGAGGAACCAGAAATAAAACTGTCATGAGAAATCTGTATGTAGATCAGGAAGCAACAGTTAGAACTGGACATGGAACAATAGACTTGTTCCAAATAGGAAAAAAGGAAAAGAGAAGTCATAGAAAGACATGATTTTTTCCTAGGAGCTACTTTTTAGAGTTTTTAATAGTTTTTTATGGAATTATGGTTCATTTACAATAATTTATGGTTTAAGTGTGCGTGTGTCCTATGTGTGTGCTAAATTACTTCAGTCGTGTCCAACTCTTTGCGCCCCCATGGACTGTAGCCTGCCAGGCTCCTCTGTCTATGGGATTCTCCAGGCAAGAATACTGGAGTGGGTTGCCATTTCCTTCTCCAGGGGATCTTCCTGACCCAGGGATCTAACCTGTATCTCTAAGGTCTTAGGTGTATAACATAGTAATTCACATTTTTTTTAAAGATTATACTCCATTGGCTGTATTCCCTGTGCTTTATGATATTACCTGTAGCTTAGTTATTTTAAACATAGCAGTTTGTGTCTCTTAATATTCTACTTTTTAATAGCCCTTACTCCTTTCTCTCTCCCACTGGTAGCCACTAGTTTTTTTCTCTATATCTATTTTTTGTTTTGCTATCATCATTAGTTTGATTTACTTTTTAGATATCACATATAAATTATAACCTACAGTACTTGTCTTTTTCTATCTGACTTATTCACTAAGCATAATGCCATCCAAGTCTATGACAATTATTAAATGGTTTAAAAGAAAGAAGACTTCAACAGCCAAAGAAACTCAAGACAGTTTTCATAAATATGGTAGAATTATGACCAACCTTTTCCTAAAGTAACTTAAGACCTGAACTAGTCCTTATATAGAGTGGCCAATCAAAGTGACTAATGTTTCTGAGACTTTGCTAATCATGGCACTATGTCAAAAGGCTAATTAATTCAGATGAAAGTTATGAGATTTTACCTGCACCTATACTTGTGGAAATAGCCATTGACTCAGCAAATAAAGAGCAATAAGAATTTCCTAGTAAATTAATTTAATTCTTATGTATGTGTTTATAAAAACATGTTTTATGTGATACTGCTAGCAGTTAATGAGTTATTGAGGTGCTGTCTCCTAATTCTCTTTAAGCCACATGATTTTATGTTCTGTTTCTACAGAATTATAAACCATGGAGCAGAAATCTCACATTAAGCTACTACCTTTGCACAATCTAATGGTGGGATTTTTGCATAGTTAGATAAGTTGTAGAATAGATCTTCTTGTGACATAGAAACTTTCGGGAAAAAGGCATACTGGGTTCATTGCTGAACTTCAAGAATATCCTATCATGCTTGATGAATTGATGTGCTGGCTCCAAAGAAGTCTAATGTAGTAAGAGATTAAAAACTATATAGAGAGAACTGATTCTAAAGAAGAAGAAACCAGGCAAATGGCTGGGATCCAATAACAAAGTCATCAGAGGAGGAGGAACTCAGTACATCTTGATTGATGCATGATTTCATTCTAGGCTCAGCCTCAAGGACCTATAAATTAAAACAGAAAGACTTCTTTTGCAAAATGCTGTAAGACTTTGTGACACAGACAACACTAAATTCCACCATTGTAGTAAAAATTTGTTTAAAAATATTCAGAGGGAATTAGTTGTTCCCACATCATTTCACAGACCATGCAGACTTTTGTTGTAACTAAGGGTTCAGAGTGGACATTCAGAGGTCTTGGGTACCCAGGAAAGCAGCAAGAAAGACGCTCACAACCATTGTAGCTGTGTGGTGGTAGTCAGCAGTCTCTGAATTCTCGAGAACAGAGATTTTCATGCTAGTGAAGCATCACATAGAACATATGGTACCAATGAAGCAGTATGGATGCTGTAAGTTAGGTCTTCTTCCTGACAATTTAAGACACTTCCTAGGGAAACTCTGACTAATTTGTGGCCAGCTGTGTGGAGCTGGAAGTAGGAAGGAGGTGGTGCAATTCTAGGAGAGGAAATTTTGCTATATTGGATTTTCCTATATAGAGTAGGTCAAGGCCAGAGCAAGAATAATTTAATAATCTAAAATAGGATAAAAATTTTAATTTACTCTAAAATTGAGAATTTTTTCCCTAAAAAATCCAATCTTCCATCTATATAGGTAGCCATTTATACATTTTAAATATATTCATGACTGCCTTTATTTCTTCCCTTTGAAGTCAGAAATGGAAAAAATTGTTTGTGCATGTAGTTGGGCTTATAAAATTTTTGCCATTTTTAGTTCTTTGTCTTGTCTTAATCTTAGTTGCTTTATTCTTTCTTAGCTCCCTGTCTCTCTTTGATTACATTCTGAAAATTTATTCTTAGAATTATGAAGTACTTTATCAATAAAAATGGACTTTTTTTGTTGTAAAATTTGTTGTTATTAATTACTCACCATCCTTTTCTCCTGGTTCTAGCTAATTGATAAAAAGAATTGAGGGGTTAAATTAGGGATACAATTAAGTACTGATTTTAATGATAAAGTGGGGTTGAGAATCCAGTCTGGATCTGAGGCCAGAATGGTCCTTCTGGTATCCCCTCCTGAAGGGAGTCTTCACAGTCCCAGGGAAGTATTGCCTGATTCACAGGCAGAGATGCTAAGTTAGGGAGAACAGACGCCAAGCTGGGCTCACCAAGGCATGTTTCAGTTTGGTGACCACAGGATGGGAATCCAAGTGTGGCTTGGCCCTCAGCACATGTGGGTTGGTGGGTGACTGGAATTGGGGGGTGGAGATTACTTAGCAGTGTGGGAGCATTTCAACAGAGTAACATTTCCTTGCAGTAAATGCTCCTCTAGATCTCACCAATCAGATGTTTTATCTCTGCTCCTATGTGTGGAATATGTTACATACTGTCTTTGCTACATGGAAATGGAGAGAAGGAAGTCAGGGAATGAGTTTTCTTCCCTGATATTCTCAAATTTTGTTCTTATGTAATTGTTTATTTTTAATAACCAAGCCTATGGTTACCTGGGTTTGATTCCTGGGTCGGGAAGATCCCCTGGAGAAGGAAATGGCAACCCACTCCAGTATTCTTGCCTGGAGAATCCCACGGACGGAGGAGCCTGGTGGGCTACAGTCCATGGGGGCGCAAAGAGTTGGACACGACTGAGCAACTTCACTTTTACGACTTCACTTTATGGTCATTCAGAGTAGTGGCTAAACTGAGTCCAAGCTCATTCTGCTTACTACATGATAGGAAATGAAGCATTGAGGCAAGGAATATGACTTTATTTGGAAAGCCAGGGGGCCAAGAAGATGGCAAACTAATGTCTTAAAATAACCATCTTATCATAGTCTGGATGTTAGGTTCTTTGATAGACTAGAGATGGCAGGGCGGTGAAGAAGAAAAATAAAAAGGCCTTTAATCTTGCAAATACCTGGAATGGCAAGTCTAAGGGAGGTGGTGTTTTCATTTTTTCATTCCTGTGGCCACCCACAAGTGGAAGAGGTCCTGAACAGATGCATTATGGTTTAACATTCAAGCAAATGGGCAGGGTTCCCCAAGGCAGGCCATTATATATAAACAATATCCTTTTAGTGAACAAAAGCAATCAGGAAGCAAAGGTTAAAGTGAAAGAAACAGTTTTAACTTGAAGTCAGAATGGCTCTTTCCTGCAACAATACCTCTTCAGAGGAGGAATTAGAAGGGTTTCAGAGATGCACCATGGCCCACCACTGCCCCCTGGGCCTCCTTCCGGGTCAACAGTTCAGTTTTTGCATTCAGAAAGTTCAGACAGAACTTAGAATAAGCAGTGAATTGATGTAATTCATAGAGTACCATGTGTTCATGGTCCAAAACCCTTTCCCTGTCAATCTCTAACCTCAAATTATGCCCTGCTACATTGTCAAATGCTTCTTATTAGAAGTTATGCAAAAACTCCATATAAAAGCAAAAGCAAAATCTGATTCAAGTTAATGAAACTTCCAGGAAATCAAAAATCCAAAATCTTGCTTATTCAATACACTTTTCTTTCTATTTTCAACAAGAAGCATCTCAGTCACATGCAATCGGAGTTCTTTTAGGAGCAAGCTGGCTTTTTTCTATGGGAATAGGTATAGCCTCTCCAACACCTTTGAAATTTAATGACTCCAATTTTAAGTCACACTCATGTATGATATTATCAGGCAAAGAATCCAGGGTCAGTAGGACACATAAGATGATCTCAGCTGCAACCTTCGCTCATAAACTTTGGAAGAGACAAAGTAATTCCAATCCTCCCTCATCAGTTGTCCCCATACATAATATGATGTCACAGGGCCATCATCAGCACTGAACCATAGCAGAAAAAAACAGTAGATCTGATTTGTCTTGCCAGAAGGCCTGATACACTAGGAGAGTTTATTTTGAGTCCTTAAACCATGAATATAAATTCAGTTATGAGAATGCTTCCATTAAGAGATTGATTATGACATTATTTCTTGTGTTTGACATGTTTCTACATTACAAATATTGCAAATTTGCTGTGATGGCCTTTTCAGCCTCCAGGCCTTATCTGAAGCTCTTATCTTTCACTTTATGTTCATTTCACATCTTTTCATTCCCATCTCTCCTTGGAGCCATCCTCTTCCAGCATGATTCTGGCATGTGGATGCTGAGGAGAAAGCACGATGCCTGGGGATGCAAACTCCACACCCCCTTAGATCTGGATGCCCAACATTTTAAAAGAGCCAGAACGCCAAGGTTCACTGCATCACATTCTCCACAATGTCAGTCTTCTACTCTTTTTCTGGATTTCTTCAGCTTCAGAAACATCTCAAGGCATCTTTGCTGTTGCTAAGTCACTTTAGTCATGTCTGACTCTGTGTGACCCCATAGACGGCAGCCCACCAGGCTCCACTGTCCCTGGGATGCTCCAGGCAAGAACACTGGAGTGGGCTGCCCCTTTGCTATTGCCTCTTCTGGAATTCCTTGGGCCGAAGAATCCTGTATCTTAAGGGGATCCTTTCTGAATCTTCATATTTGCCTCAGCTGGAGATTTTCCTTCAATATATTATTGACTGAAAGCTGCTATTGATTTTCCCAGTATTTGTGCCCTTTGTGATTTGTTGCTGTTGTTTAGTCACTGAGTCATGTCCTATTCTTTGTGACCCATCAGGCTCTTCTGTCCATGCTATTTTGCAGGCAAGAATATTAGAATGGATTTCTATTTCCTTCTCCAGGGGATCTTCCAAACCCAGGGATTAACACCCCCCACACCCGTCGCGGTTTCCTGAATTGGCAGGCGAGTTCTTTATCCTTCCAGATGCTAGGGAAGCCCCAAATTACTCATTATCTACATTTGAATAGAACACCTCTGGCCCTAAAAATTATGTCCAAATTCCTCATTTCATTAGCCAGTTAAATCACTTATCCTCCAATAAAGAAGAGCAACTGAGGGGTTAGAATTAGTATCAGAAAATACTTCCTCCCATTCTGGAGAAAGGTAGTGTTTTCTTGGGGCAAGGATCTAAAAGTCTCTGAGTTGTGGAGACTAAATGATTTCCTATAAGTTACCCTCATTAATAAAATCAGTAAGTGCTTCTCCACTCTCAAGAGTGTTACAAAAGCTCCTTCTTTCTATACAGTGAAGGAAAGAGAGAATAATTCTGTTCTCCTATAATGTGCAAATTCAGGACACTCAGCCAAGGATGTGACTCCTCACAGCCACAGTGGAAGGAGAATTTGTTGATTCACTTACATCATATTTCTCTCTATCTTACAGCATGGAAGCAGAGTACACTGCTTAGGATTTAGCTTGTGGTGTTATGCCCCTGTATATTTTATAATAATGGGGTTTGATCATTTTTTCACAGCATTATACTGTATATAAACTTTTGGATATTTTTCCTAAAAATAGCTTGACTTTTAAAAATTATAAATATAAAGCATGCCATTGCAAATATTTCAAACAATACTTAAACAGAGAAAAGAAAATGGAAATCATTGGTTATTCTACTTCCAAGAGACATTACTGTTAACATTGTCATGGTAACCTCCCAGGGATTTTCCTGTTCATATGAACACACATACCTTAAAATTATAAATGGGGCATCCACTGTACAAGTGTTCACTTATTTGTAAGAATGTATTTTTCCCTTAATAATATATCATTGATAGAGGGGGATCAAGATGGTAGAGTAGGAAGCACTGAGCTCAACTGAGGGAACCCACAAGCACATCAAAGTTTCAGTTACATACATGGCAACTCTCATTACCTGAAGACTGGCAGAACAACCTAGCTCTTCTTCAACTAAGGCTATGAGGAAAGAATCACATGGAGTCTGCAGGGAAGGAGGGTGCTTCCCAGGTGGCACTAGTGGTAAAGAATCTGCTTGCCAATGCAGAGGACTTTAGAGATATGGGTTCGATCCCTGGGTCAGGAATATCCCCTGGAGGAGTGCATGGCAACCCATTCCAGTAACCTTGCCTAGAGAATCCCATGGACAGAGGAGCCTGGCAGGCTACAGTCTATAGGGCCACAAAGAGTTAGGCATGACTAAAGCTACTTAGCGTGCATGCAGGAAGGATAATTGATCTAGTTGGGACCCACACCCTTAAGGGGTGATCCAGAACAGAAAGGGGATATCACAGGCTTGGGGATCCTCCCTAAGAAGTGAGAGTCCAGAGCCCAGTAGAGTCCAGCACTGGGAAGATGAGTCCCTTTGATGTGTTGGAAAACTAGTGGACTTACCTGAGGATTGTAAGAAAGTGAGACTCCACGCTTAAAAAGCACATGCACAGTCTAGCTTTTTCCCAGGACCAAGGCAGAGGCAGCAGATCAAAAACTGCCTGATGCTCTGGCCACCTGCCAAAATTGCCCCAGGGCACCGCAACCCACACCAGCCTCTTGCTGCAGCTCACCCTGCTCCTACACTTCTCCCTGCCAAGGCAGAGACCACCATTGCCTGCACCAGGGAAAAGCAAAGAGAGCTCAGAAGAGCGGCTCCAGGGCCTTGGGCCCCACATCAGTCCCCAACCAAAGCAGAGACTGCCACAGCTAGGAGGAGCTCGGCTCCTTCAGGGCTCCTGCTCTAGCCCCCGAGGCCCCAGCCCACTCCCTGATAGCAGGGCCACAGCCACTGCTCCCAGGAGAAATCCCAGCTTGCACAGGGCTTTGCCTCTAGCCCTTCCAGCTCCCAGGCTTCCCTGCCACCAAGGCAGTACCACTAGGGCAGCACAGAAGACGCAGCCCATGCTGCCTTCAGATTCAGCTCCCTACCAAAGCCACAGGGCACACAGAGACTGCCCAGGGACAGTCCCAAACAAGGGCTCCTGACTGTCCTAACATGGCCAACCCCCACCAAGGCAACTGATAACAGACACACAACTACTTAATTGTTCATTCATTTGCAAATGAGTCCTCAGTTTACACCCACATCTGCCTAATGTCCTATAACTAATGTATTATTTCTTTAAAATCACCTTGCTACAATTCTCCAACAATCCTAAGGAACTTGGAAAATAGAATTTAGTTTAATCCAGTAACTTATATTGATCCAATAACTTAAACTTTTTCTTTACATAACAGTCTTATTCAAGCAAATTCTCCGTCTTCCAGATTCTCTGTCCTTTCTCTGATATTTCCAAGATGTTCTCAAGAGATATAAAGGGCTACATAACCCATGGTGATGAAAGGATAGGAGGGATAGGCCTGCACACATGTCTCTGTATGCCCTGCTGGTGTACTGTGCTAACATTTGTGAGTGGGGAATTTATTGCACCTTCTTTGGTTTGATCAGGATCCAGAGATCCTGCCTTCCTGACTCAACCATCCCTTCACTTACAAGTAAGAGATCCTACGTGTGGCTGCAGGGTTGTGTACTTAATTGTACTTGGCTACAGTACATTCAACCCTTGCCAGACCACTGTAGAACCTCTGGCAGGTACCATAGCTGGATCCCCAAATACTACATCCCCACATCAACTTCACTCTAAGGACATGTGGTACCTTCCAGGTCTTTTTCATGGCACATAAGCATTAACAATGCCTTAGGAGTTTTGTCTAAGATTCTAATTTTGTCTAAAACCTCTGGAGAGAAGGAGGGATGCTTTCTGCCGCTATGTCGTCTTTAAGGAGACTGATGTAGACAGTTCTCGATCCAGATTTCAGTGTCAGCTGATACATTTCTCCATCTTGTTGTTAATGTTTCCTGTTTGGTGTGACAGACACATATATATACATATCAGGTAAAATACCAAATATTATGTTCCCAGCTTGTGTCAAAAATATTTTTGATAGTCCTTGGTGTGTTTCCATTTAAAAATGGACCTAGCTTAGTGAGGTATGTAGGATAAGACAATTTTCAGTCACAGCTCATAAAACAGAATTACCATCAACAAGCAGCTACAAAAATATTTGATCAAGGCTGGTGGGAAGGGTGATACAAACAAGCATAACAGAGACATAGTGGAGGGGTGCCTGGGTCAGCATTATAACAAAAGTTGTTGCCAGTGTTCTTTTATTTCCTAAAGTCGTTTGCAATTTTAGAGGTGCCCAGTTTGTACTAAGGCATAGTGAACCCCATTGGGTTTTAACATTGTTGGCCCAGTTTTAAAATGTCGTTGACTGAGTGGTTAATGTAGGGTGAGTTCCTGGGATGGCATTAGGCCAATCAGTCTAATTAGGTTGCATGCCCATTGGGCAGGAACTGTGGGTATTTTACTAAGTTTTTCTTTAAAACTTAGCACATTTTTGTATCAATAAATTTCGTTTGAACTAACTCCCACAAAGAGGTATGCTAAATCGCCACTTAAGTATTTTAAAAATAAAACACATGGTTTATAAAATTAATACTTTCACTCAGTCTTCAGAACTGGGCTCTGATTTTATGAAAGTGCTTTGGTACTGCTAGATAATTTTTTCCTGAAACATTAATGTGAAAAATCTGTTGATACAGTTATGCATTAGCTAGATGTTAGGCTATTGGACTTCTGTAGAATTCTATAATTGTATACCTATGTAAAGGAACTTTAGAAAATTATTCTATTTCCACCCAAAATTTCTAGACTGATTTATTAGTTGTTCAGTTATTCTAATCAGTAGTTCAAGATACCTTAGGACTTTCCACTTTTTTCAATAGTTTGAACAAATATGAACCTGGTCTATGTAAATAGGACTTTTTACTTCATTGATAGTTAACGAAAAATCTTATGAGAACCGACCTTTTTTCTACTGTCCATGGATGTTTGCATTATATATGTTCTAAGAGTTAATATATTTTTCTAGAGAAATTTTCCAATGATATGCCCATATTGTGGTATTCAGACTATAAGATTCATGAGGGCACATCAAGTCTTTTTCATCTTTGTTTTACAGCAGAGTCTGGCACATGATAAGTGCACAACCAAATATGAATAAGTAGCTTATTGAAACTTCTTGGCAATAACAGACACCCAGTCATGTGTTCTTGAGATGCCACCCTGGGAAAGAGAAAAGACAGTGATTCTAGGAGACTCTGCTTATGAAGATTCAGGAGATTCATAAGAACTTCAGTAAGAAAACAATTCATTCAAGATGGTGAGATCCATGTAGGCAAATATTTCCCTACAAATAACATACCTGTATCTTACTCTGGTTATTAACATCCTTGAGAACACCAAGTAGATTTCACAGAGTCCATAAAATCCATAAAAGGTGCATAAAAGAGAAAAGAAGGCAAACATTTTATGGTATCAGAGATTCCTAGAGTTGAGAAAAATCTTAGAGTTCATCAGTCTAAATTTCTACCAAAAATTAGAGATTCCCTTTCCAGACATGGTATTCATCCAGCTCAAATCCTGCCACTAGTAGGAAATATGTGCTTTGTAATTATATACTTATGTGCTTGTAATACAAACTAAGGGCTTCCCTGGTGGTTCACGGTGAAGAATCTGCCTGCCAATGCAGGGGACACAGGTTCCACCCCTGGGTTGGAAAGATCCCCTGGAGAAAGAAATGGTAAAATGGTAACCCACCCTGCTATTCTTGCCTGGGAAATCCCATAGACAGGTGAGCCTGGCAGGCTATAGTCTGCTGCTGCTGCTGCTAAGTCACTTCAGTCGTGTCTGACTCTGTGAGACTCCATAGACAGGGGCCCACTGTCTCTGGGATTCTCCAGGCAAGAACACTGGAGTGGGTTGTGGTTGGAAAGATCCCCTGGAGAAAGAAATGGTAAAATGGTAACCCACCCTGCTATTCTTGCCTGGGAAATCCCATAGACAGGTGAGCCTGGCAGGCTATAGTCTGCTGCTGCTGCTGCTAAGTCACTTCAGTCGTGTCTGACTCTGTGAGACTCCATAGACAGGGGCCCACTGTCTCTGGGATTCTCCAGGCAAGAACACTGGAGTGGGTTGCCATTTCCTTGTCTATCGGGTCCCAAAGAGTTGGACATGACTTAGCAACTAAACAGCAACAACAAATCCAAATTAAACATGTCCTAAGAAGTGAGTGGGCTTGAAGAAAATAACCATACATATAGAACAGAAAATTCCAGACATAATGAAGAAATTTACCTAATTAGAAATAAAGCCTATACCGAGATCAAAGGAAAACATTAGACTTCAAAAGCAAAGATTAATGAAAGAGACCAAACGTAAACAAATATTGGGGAAATTGTGATTTCAAGGATGAAGCATCCTTCAGTCTATATACTACAACTGCTAATTGACACTCCTGACCCTATATGATTTCTCATCTTCTTTTGTATTAAGCATATTTTAACAGAGCTACCTAAAATAAGCATTCCCTTTCCCAGCCTCTCTTGCATTTCAGTGTGGCTATATATCACATTCTGGTCCAAAGGATGTGAGCAGAATTTGTGTATGTAACTGCTAGGTCCCATTCTTAGGAAGAAGAGGTATATTTGTCTCTATGACCCCTTTTTCCTTCCAGCTGGCTGAGATGTGAACATTGTGGTGAGCCATTTACTATGTGTATGAAAACAAACCTCCTAGAAATAGCAGAAAAGGAGGTTGAAAGGACTTGCAAGTTTCCCTTGATTGTTTATGTTAGGACGATTACAAAAGAGAAAAATAAACTTACTTCTAACTTGTTTAAACTTTTATTTTAGATTCTTAATACACAGCTTACCCAGGTGGACAAATTGCAAAATATCAGGATCAGGGTCTAAGTGATACAGATATAAATGTGTTTAGGAAACTTAAGCATCATACAACAGATATGATACTTTCTCTGCAGAAGCTCAGAAACTATTTTCCAATATTATGTTAAGCAACTAAAAACTCATTAACTACAAAAAACAAAATTTGTGTGCGCGATTTTATTTGATAAAGAAAAGAATAACAAAAGAGTTCAGTTCAGTTGCTCAGTCTTGTCTGACTCTTTGCGACTCCATGGATTACAGCATGCCAGGCCTCCCTGTCAATCGCCAGCCTCCAGAGTTGACCCAAACTCATGTCCATTGAGTCAGTGATGCCATCCAATCATCTCATCCTCTGTTGTCCCCTTCTCCTCCTGCCTTCAATCTTTTCCAGCATCAGGGTCTTTTCAGATGAGTCAGCTCTTCACATCAGGTGGCCAAAGTATTGGAGCTTCAGCTTCAACATCAGTCCTTCCAAAGGACACTCAGGACTGATCTCCTTTAGGATGGACTGGCTGGATCTCCTTGCAGTTCAAGGGACTCTCAAGAGTCTTCTCCAACACCACAGTTCAAAAGCATCAATTCTTCGGCACTCAGCTTTCTTCACAGTCCAACTCTCACATCCATACATGACCACGGGAAAAACCATAGCCTTGATTAGATGGACCTTAGTCAGCAAAGTAATGTCTCTGCTTTTGAATATGCTATCTAGGTTGGTCATAACTTTCCTTCCAAGGAGTAAGTGTCTTAATTTCATAGCTGCAATCACCATCTGCAGTGATTTTGGAGCCCCCCAAAAATAAAGTCTGACACTGTTTCCACTGTTTCCCCATCTATTTGCCATGAAGTGATGGGACCGGATGCCATGGTCTTAGTTTTCTGAATGTTGAGCTTTAAGCCAACTTTTTCACTCTCCTCTTTCACTTTCATCAAG
>SJYC01105836.1:0-17112 GCA_006408675.1 Madoqua kirkii | reverse complement strand
TGGGTTGCCATTTCATTCTCCAATGAATGAAAGTGAAAAGTGAAAATCAAGTTGCTCAGTTGTGTCCAACTCCTGTGACCCCATGGACTGCAGCCCACCAGGCTCCTCTGTCCATGGGATATTCCAGGCAAGAGTACTGGAGTGGGTTGCCATTGCCTTATCTGATTAACACACTACTATATATAAAATAGATAACCAGCAAAGACCTATTGTATAACACAGGGAACTATATACAATATTTTATAATAACCTATAAGGGAAAAGAATCTGAATCACTTTGCAATATACCTGAAACTAACACAGCATTGTAAATCAACAGTACCTCAATTATAAATAAATAAATAAGATAAAGTATAAGAAGTGAGGGAAAACCAAACGAAATCAAAACAAAAAAAAACCAATGACTCAAGGGAATACAACTTAAAATATTCTTTAAGTGATGAGAACAACTGAAGAGTTTTTATCCAGTGGATGTAGCTTGGAATCAAAGATCAGAACCTAAATAATATTAGGAATATATTATTTGGTTAGTGCTGTCTTTTCCCACTTAACACAGTACTTACCAAGTTAGTGTTCCATAAATTGGTTTTGAAAGAATACATTCTATACTGAGTTTCAGGATTGGTGAATGTGTTCTTTTTGGAGTTGGAAAGGTAGGTCTGAAAAGCAGGAGAAAATAGGAAAGATAGATTTTAGAGACTTCTGAATGGACCTAGATGATGATCTGGTGTGGCAAAGGAAGTTTCAAGTGCTGGAAATGCATAAGTGTTTTAATGCATTCGTGTGACTAATTTGTGTAAGAAAAGTTACTCTCATTTGACTACAAATTTGTTTTAGCAAATTTAGAAATTAATTTGAAAAATTTGCAACCTAGAGGCAGAGCATTACAAGTGCTAAACTTCTGAATTAATTTCATGCATACATGTCTTTTATTCATTAGGTAAATTTCTGAAAAGTAATGTGCAAATCAAATAAGGGCAAATCTAATTACATTGACTTACATTAGAAGAGCTATTTTATATGCATTTCTGATTGATTTGCAATTGGCAGTCCTTCATAACACCTTCATCATTTCTTTGCCCTTCAAGATTCTGTCAATTAGTTGATGAACTGTCAGCATTTAATTCATCAGGAGCTTACTATTTAAAGGATGCCGAAGTGAATGCTTTAGTTAGGTGAGAAAATCATACTGGGATATACTGAGTTTTACAGAGAGTAAGGCACATCTTATCATGACATTTCAGAAAAGTTTTAGTTTCATAAGTACACACAAAGCATAGAATGAGATAATAGTTGTTTAAAACACAATAAGTGTTGATACAAATTAGTTCATTGAAGTTTAAAGGGAAGATATATAAAGTTTTTAATTAGTGTAAGAATTTGACCAGCTATTAAGGTCTCTGAATTCAAATTTCGAAGACTGGGGACTTGATATGAAAACTTGAAAAAGCTATTGATTGTCTTCTATTTCATTCTCTTTGGTCTTAAGACAAGCTTAATGTTTTTACTTTGGGATTTAATTATGTGCGTCTGTGTGAATAATAATTAGTCAACTTGTCTTACTTTTCCTCCCTGTCCTTGGAACATCTATAGTAAATATTTGAATCCACTTGAACCAATTAACATCTTCAAGAAAATGTTTTTTATATAAAAATGTTGGGGAAACAAATTTGAATAAACTCTGAGCCTGACTCAAAGACTTCTGAAATTCATGATCCAAAGAGCACCCTAAGGAGGAGGAATCCAAGAGCAGGGATCCTTGTCAAGTTCTCCCTTTCAGACCCCACGGCACTAACGAAACCTGTGAGGTTGGTACTTGCACATAATTTGTTCTCCGCTCTGAAATAGACTTTTTGCATTCATATTGATATAGTTACTCTTTCCCCTTGTCTTTTGAAAAAGAGACAATAGTATGAGCAAGTGAGGCATCAGACCTTAGGCACAGACTCTTTTCTAATGTTAACTTCTTCTAAACCAAACCCACTTCTCATATTCTCACCTAACCTCAGTTATCTCCCTTTTCTCATCAAAATGTGTGATTTTTATTTCCAAAGATTAAATAATGACTGAGAATGAGAGTAAATTATATAGGAAAATATCATTGAAAAATTCTCATATGCAAATATACTCTGAGTGTTAATCAAATAGACTAAAATATGTTGTAGTTATTAAAAAAAATCCCTTAAAATCTCAGTGGCTTCCAGCAACAAAAGATTTGGATTTGTTTATTTGTTTGTCTTCTTTGTTCCTGCAACATATCCATCTCAGGTCAGTAGTGAGCCCCATTCCTTGTATTCCTCATTCAGTGGGGTGGAAGCATACAAGCCAGTGTGGTGTCATGTTGCGAGCAATCAACTCTGTTTTCCCCGGGCTTCCAGGTGGAACTTGCCACTCGACTTACCTTCACAATGCTTAGACTAAAGCATGGCACAGGTCTACAGCCATCCTCAGGGGATGCAGACTGTTGTCCCATCACATTCCTGGAAGGAGGAAAATCACAAATCACAAGTGGTCTGAAAAGTAGGTCACCCTGAAATGAATAAGCATTGTGTGTATACACTTTCATTTAAAATATAAATGTTCAGTTTAAATCGGTTCAAATGCATTTCGGGGAAGAATAAAGCACTATATAAATATATTTTATTATTGTTGTTAATATATTTTAGGCAACATATGCTCATTACAATGGCGAATTTGATAATTCTAATAAATGACTAGTTTAAAGTATCTCTTGATTTTTTTTTTCTCTCATTCATAGAGAAATTTACTGAGCACTTCTGATTTTCCTAGTACTAAAGCACATAGGGATAAATGAGTCAGATGGCTTCCTATCAAAGAAATTAGAATCCAATAGAAAAGAGTCACTAGTAAGTCAACAATAATGATAGATTACATTAAAGTGATGACAGAAACAAATAAGGGATGCAAAGAGAAATTTCACATAACGAGGTCAGGATGACTCTGCCCAGACAGATTGCCAAGAGAGAGTGACTTTGAGATGAGTCTAAAATACTGAGCAGATTATTGTAAAATGGATGAGAATAGTTTGGACAAGGGAAATACTATATAAAAGTTTATGTGATGGTGAAAAATGGCAGGGGCTTCCAAGGCTAGAGAATAGATTTGTGGGGGCAAGTCCACAAAGCAAAATATAAGTTGAGAGAGGTAGGCAGATACATGTGTGTCACGCTAAAAATTTGTCAACTTTATCTGAAAGATAATGGTAAAACACGGTAGATTTTTCACATTAGAGAGAATATTCTGTTGGTAGATAAACAGATCTTCACTCTGTTATATAATACCTAGTATATAATTCAGTTCAGTCGCTCAGTCATGTCCTACTCTTTGCGACCCCATGGACCCAATGACCTCTCTTTGAAGCAATCCAGGCTTCCCTGTCCTGGTATATAGTTGACACTCAGTAAACAGTGTTGACTGACTGAGTGAAAGGTGACAGGTAGGCTCACTGCAATACATCAACCAATTTTTCTGAAATTTGGAAATATATGCATTCAAAAGGTTGATAATATTTATGACAAATATTTCTGAGTAAAGTAGTGATCAGAAGTGCAACTATTAATTTATTCATTCCTGTATTCATCTACTGATTTTCTAAATTCATTAATGAATGAATGAATTTCCTAAATTCATTTCTTTCTAAATTAATTTAGGTTTTTCTTTCTGTGCAAAGCACTATATTAAGTGACATGAGAAGAAAAGATACTAATCATATAGATTTATTTTTTTCTTGCAATAAGGTAGAATCCAACAACAAAAAAATAAGACCCATGCTCAAATAATTGCTTCCACATGGTGTAAGGTGAAAGGAATAAAAGGAAAACATATTGTTACTTAGTCTAGACCAGCGGTCGTAAATAGTTTCTGGAATAGGTTATTCAGGCTGGCCTTTGACAGATTTTAGACTTTCAGAGACAGTCACATTATGAGTAAATAAAAAGCAATGCCTATTTTGAACAATCTGGTCATTTTGTTTTTTATCATCATTGTTTAATCTGTCACAATTATGAGTCAGACTAATTTTTAACTAAGCAGCGGATTCCAGTAAAATGGTCACTTAGATAGCCCTGAATTTATCTTGCATGCAAATGAGCTATCAGTGCACTCATATTTAGTTACCTTGTCTGACTTGTGGACCAAATACTGATAATTTGTTTTTATCACCAATATTTCCAGAAAATTAAAAAGTATCAGCATTTTGAACAGTTTTCAAATTTTATCCTTTGGGGAAAAAATTGGTAATGGAATAATTGAGTACATATGGATATTTTGCAGAAAATATATTGCATTTTATAACCTGATACCTGATAAAATACTTTTATTATGCTATTTAATCTCACTAATTTATTAACCCTTGGAGTATTAGTTATGTTCCATAAAATGTACCAAATGATTAATAATACCAGATTCATTAATCCTATTGATTTGTCAGGCACTCAACTCTTTGCTTTGTACCCTTTATTCATTTAACTCTCAAAATGGCAATATCAGTCAGTTCAGTCTCTCAGTCATGTCTGATTCTCTGTGACCCCATGGACTGTATATGCCAGGCTCCCTGTTCATCAGCAACTCCTGGAGCTTGCTGCAACACATGTCTATCGAGTCAGTGATGCCATCCAACCATCTCATTCTCTGTTGTCCCCTTCTCCTCCTGCTTTCAATCTTTCCTAGCATCAGGGTCTTATCCAGTGAGTTAGCTCTTCATATCAAGTGGCCAAAATATTGAAGTTTCAGCTTCAGCATCAGTCCTTCCAATGAATATTCAGGACTGATTTCCTTTAGGATTGCCTGATTTGATCTATTTCAGTCCTGTGGCCACTGCTGAGTTTTCCAAATTTGCTGGCATATTGAGTGCAGCACTTTCATAGCATCATCTTCCAGGATTTGAAATAGCCCCACTGAATTCCATCACCTCCACTAGCTTTGTTCGTATTGATGCTTTCTAAGGCCCACTTGACTTCACATTCCAGGATGGCTCTAGGTGAGTGTTCACACTATCATGATTATCTGGGTCGTGAAGATCTTTTTTGTATAGTTCTTCTGTGTATTTTTGCCACCTCTTCTTAATATCTTCTGCTTCTGTTAGATCCATACCACTTCTGTCCTTTATTGTGCCCATCTTTGCATGAAATGTTCCCTTGGTATGTCTAATTTTCTTGAAGAGATCTCTAGTATTTCCCATTGTATTGTTTTCCTCTGTTTCTTCATATTGATCACTGAGGAAGGCTTTCTTATCTCTGCTTACTATTCTTTGGAACTTTGCATACAAATGGGTGTATCTTTCCTTTTCTCCTTTGCATTTAGCTTCTCTTCTTTTCTCAGCTATTTGTAAGGCCTCCTCAAACAACCATTTTGTCTTTTTGCATTTCTTTTTCTTGGTGATGGTCTTGATCACTGCCTCCTGTATAATGTCATGAACCTCCAACCATAGTTCTTCAGTCACTTTGTCTATCAGATCTAATCCCTTGAATCTATTTGTCACTTCCACTGTATAGTCACAAGGGATTTGATTTAGGTCATATCTGAAAAATGGAAATATAATATTAATATAACCTTATTCTTGCAAAGAAGAAAATTCAAGAGTAAAAGATCAAGTAACCTGTCCAACATCACATAAACAATACGTGGAGATCCAAGATTCAAATCTAGATCTGTCTTTTCCAAATTATGCTCTTAATTTCTACACATATTGAAGAAATAGTGGGAAAAAAACATCTGACTCATCCTTAACGTCAACACAAGTGCTGAAATAGGACCTGAAAGTTCCCAAAGGCAGAGGCTGCCTTTCACTCTTTGAAATCCCAATACTTTATCTTGTTTGATGGTATATAATTGGGCTTACCAGATAGTTCAATGGTAAAGAGTCTGCCTGCCAATGAAAGAGATGCAAGAGATGTGGGTTCGATCAGAGTCAGGAAGATCCCCTGGAGGAGGATATGGCAACCCATCCCAGTATTCTTGTCTGAAAGATTTCATGAACAGAGGTGTCTAGCGGGTCACAGTCATAGGGTTGCAGAGTTGGATAGGACTGAGCACAGCATAGCATGGTGGTTGCTTAGGAAACATTTGTTAAATGAACAAATGAATAAGTAACTACAAAGAGATACAAGGAGAAATTGCAGCATCAGGAGATTTTTTTCTGAATAAGAAGAAATCAGGAGGTTAAATGTCTGCCCCAAATCAAACATCTATTCTAATCAAAATCAGGCTTGAGCCCAGATCTATTCTTTTCCATGGTATCACAGCTGCAGGAAGGTGCACACAGACACAGATGACACCTGTCATTTATTTATATGACAATACCCTGAACTCGGGCGTTGCTCCATATTCACTCTAAAGCTCCAGTTTGCTACTGTATGCCTCAGGGGGCAGTGATGAGAGCATGAACTGTCAGTTAGGGATGAGCAGGTTCAAATTTAGGCTCTGTCCTTTATCAGCTGGGCTTCCCTTGTGGCTCAGCTGGTAAAGAATCTGCCTGTAATGCAGGAGATCTGGTTTTGACCCCTGGTTTGGGAAGATCCCTGGAGAAGGGAAAGGCTACCCACTCCAGTATTCTGGCCTGGAGGATTCCATGGATGTATAGTCCATGGGGTCACAAAGAGTAGGACACGACTGAGACACTTTCACTTCCCTTTATCAGCTGTGTGATTTCAGGAAAATTGCTTAACTTCACTAAACCTCAATATATGTGTGTGTGTTAGACACTCAGTTGGTTCCAACTCTTTGTGACTCCATGGACTGTAGCCCACCAGGCTCCTCTGTCCATGGGATTCTCCAGGCAAGAATACTGGAGTGGGTAGCCATTCCCTTCTCCAGGGGATCTTCCCCACCAAGGGATCAAACCCAGGTCTCCTGCATTGTCGGCAGATTCTTTATTGTCTGTGCCACCAAAGAAGCAAAAAACCTCAGTATGATCACTTTATTTTATATAGACATGTTGCTCCCAATCCACAGGACTGTGAGGACTGAAAGTGAAAACTTGTAAAAAGAGCTTAGCTCAGTGTCTAATGCACAGTTCAAAAGAACTGGCTATTATTTTGTATTATTACGTGTACCTGCTTCTTAGGACTGCTGTAGCAAAGCACCCCAAACTAGGTTACTGAAAACAATAGAAATGTATTGTCTCACAGTTTGGGAACCTGCAACTCAGAAATGAAGGTATTGGCAAGGCCATGCTTTCTCTGATGGATCTAGGGGACAATCCTCCCTTCCCTCTTCTAGCATCTCATGTTTGATGGCAAGTCTTTGGCATTCCTTGAAGAATGTATTATTCATTATTGGCTTGAGGGCTCCAGTCACATGGCCATCTTCTCCTTGGGTGTCTTTACATCATCTTCCCTCTGCACATGTCTGTCTCTGTGTCCAGATTTCCCTTTTTGATAAGGATACCAGTCATACTGGGTTAGACCCCACTCTAAAGGCTTCATCTTACCTGACTACCTCTGTAAAGATGGTACTTCTAAATAAGACACTGGGGACTAGGATGTCAACATATTGTTTTGGGGAGACAAAATTCCACCTTTAATACCAGGCATCTGTTTTTAATATTGCCCCTTTGTTTTAAACCTTTGAGGGTTTGCTGTTCTTGCTGCTGTTATAATTTTACTTATTTTTGGTTGTGCTGTGTTTTTGTTGCCAGGCAGCCTCCAAAGCTGTGGCAAGTGGGAGCTACTCTTCTCTGTAGTGCATGGCCTTCTCACTGTGACGGCTTTGTTTCTTGCGGAGCACGGACTCTAGGCATATGGGTTTCAGTAGCTGAAGCATGTGGGCTCAGGGGTTGTGGCTCTTGGGCTCTAGAGCATAGGCTCAATAGTTGTGATTGCCGGGCTTAGTTGCTCCGCAGCATATGAGATCTCAAACCAGGGATCAAATCCAGTGTCCCTTCGTTGCAATGCAGATTCTTAACTAGACCACCAGGGAAACCCAAATACTTTTCTTTAAAGGAGCCATGTATCTTCAAATCTCCCAACCCAGAAAAGCTGTATAGAAAGCATTTTTCTGAGAACTGTCTCTTGCACGTCCTACTTTTCTTTACCTAGCTTCCAAGCCATCTCCTGACAGCCTCAATTGAGATTGCCTCTTGGGTCTGGTTTAGATGTCACTCCTGGTCTAATTAGGGAGTCACTTGCTGACCTGCAGCTTCTGTCCCCAGTGGGCCTTGAGTTCTGTTCTTGCATCAGTATCTGCCTTTGGTGCTAAGACTGCCTTCCCTGGAGACCGACCTTGTCCTCATTTTACCTTCATTCACCTTCTATTGACACAGATGATGGTAGTAACATATTTACTGAAAGCTCTAATGAGCTAGAAGTTATATCAAGTACTCTACAGGCATTGCCTCATTTAATCCCCACAACAGCCATATGTAGTTTACAGATGAGGAAACTAAGGTCCGGAAAGGAGGTTAAATTGCCCAAATTGCACAGCTAGGAAAAGACAAAGTTAGAATATAAGCCTAATTGTGTTTACTATCAACAATTGGTTCTTAACTATATGATCTGTGCTCTAAAGGAGCACATAGTATAGTAGCAAATAAGACCACAAAAGCAGTAACTATAGGAAGTAAAATGGGTAGAATGAAAGGTAAATGTAAAAAACTGTGTGAACACCCATCAACAGTCTTAATCCCCATGGGAGTTATCAGAGAAGGCAGCTGGAGGATTGTCACTCAACAGGCATTTGTGGAAGTATCATGGGCAGAAACTTGTAAAAGGAGAGGGATAAGGAAGAACTTCAAGCATACAGAAGTGTGCAGTCTTAAAGACGGTAGAGGGGTGGAGCATACCAAGAGCAGATGGCATCAAAGATTCCTATTTAAGTAAGGAAATGACATTATTTGTTCACATGTTGGGAGGAGATATGAGAGGCACACACTGAGAGGGAGGGCACATCTGTTGAATGGAATAGATAAGAAACCATGAGGCTTGAACTAAGATGGTGTCTGAGAAGTGGAAGAGAGAGGCTTTCAGAGAGAGCAGGTCTAATCTGTTGCACTTGAAACTGACTTAATGTGTGCATGAGACAGTAAACAATGAAATCACTTCCGAGGTTCTAGTGGTGTACCTGATGGATGCACAGCGCTGCTTTTCACTGGAACAGGGAATGAGAAGGGAAAATCAGGTGTGGAGAAGGTCAGAAGCAATCATGATTTTACTTCTGCATTTGCTGACTGTGAAGTACTCTATCTAGGTTATACAACTGAAGAAATTTAAACACCAGAAAAAGAAGTACAGATATAAGACCAAAGAGGTTAAATACAAATCTGGTGTTCTAACTTGAATTAAAACATCAGTATGAGTTCATGGTGTGTTTTCTCTAAAAGAAAAAAAGGCTCTATCCATTGAAAAGACCTAGAAACAGTGACCAACCTGGTGGCAACAGAGCAATCCTTATTGATCAGGCTGTGGTTTATAAATACCATCTTCCCCTATTCAGAATCAAAGTATTTTGGAAAAATAGCTCATTCCAGGTTTGGAGCAAAACACGTATAAAGACGATTCTGGGACACCTTACCATAACAGAGGCAAGGAAACCACATCCCCAAAAGACACAGGAAACCAACGTGAAGACGCTCTCTGGCCAAAAATAGGGTAGGTGGTTTGTAAGTAAGAATTACAGTCTACTGGCTTTAAACACTTCACATACTTTTAAATCTGTAAGTTTGTAATGATATACGTATAAATATAAACATTTATAAACTTTTTTGAGTGTTTGAAACGTTCCATAATGCAAAACATCAGGCGGTTAGTACAATACAAACCACATAAAAGAAATGTCAAACTTTTTATTTTTTATTATCACATCCTGAAAGTAGTTAACCCCTTTTATAACTCATTTTATTCATGCTTTCATGTTAAGAAGTTTACTTTCCATTGATAACAAACTTGCAGATTCAAGGGAAAGTGTTGAACTATCTTATTCCTCTTGGTTCCCCATTTTTAAAAGGGAACAAATGAAAATTGATAATTAATAAACTTATTTTTCTCAGGTTCAGTTCACATGAAGCAAATCATTGCAACATAATGATCTTATATGTAATTAATCTTACCATGGGCCACATTGCTTTTCCTTTTTGGGTTTAATACAAAACAGCTTTACTCCACATTTTGAAATGTTTACATCTTTCTCATAAAAAGGCGGAGGTGCATAATACATTACTGATTTTCACTGGACCATGTGGTAAGTGCTAGACCATGTGAAAAACCTCATGTGGTTAATTTTCTGCTTTTCATTTTTCCCATGCTATGCTGATTGGATGTGTCCCATGACTTAGTTCAGCCTCCAAATATGGCACTGGATCAATCAGTGGACTTGGCACAACTTTAGTTGCTCTGATATAGGATTCATCAAAAAGGAGTCATATTCATAAGCTATTTTAACTGATAAAAAGAGAAAAATAAAAGTGTTTTGTGTCCTTGTTACTTTTTCCCAAGGGGAAAGGGAAGAAAGGGAGTTGATGGGATAAAAAGTCAAGAGTGGAGGCCATGTTTCTTAGATGCAGTAATCTTGGGTTTGCCTTTCAACTTCAAGATTAAACGTTTTTCTCACAGGGGTATAGGTTTCCAAATCGGGATGCCCAGGTCCCTTCATATATATATATATACAGTCTTCTAGACTTCTGCTTTTTTTCAATTGGGTTACTGTGTTCTATTTTAGTGCACTTCTCACTTACTCTATAAAGAGAGACTGATATCAGCACTAAATTAAAGAGGAAACCGTGCCTATTTTCAGATAAAGTGACAACCATCAGCTTTCTTGAAAACATTATGTTTTGATTGATAAGGCTTTCTTACAGGCTCTTTTCTTTCAACTTCCCCTTGATAGAGAACCTCATAAACCTTTTTCTGCTTTCCATCAGTTTCAGTGGAAAAGGATGGTTTCACGAAGGGTGATCCTATTTCTCATCTCATCTTCTCACTTTTTTCTGCTCCTTTCAAAATAAAAAACCGAGTCCTTCCCTCTGGCTCCTTTATTCACTCACACTTCTGTTGGTTCTCAGTCATCAGATGTGTGCGCTGATTCTTCCTTTCATGGGAAAACAGAGCAGAACAAGAAAGTCTTTACCTTGCGCCGCCACCGTTCTAGTCCCCTCACATTACTGATTCTCAAAATAAGCAGACCCAATGCCTTTGCGTCCTTACAGCTTTCTGAAACCTGGCTTACTCTTTGCTAATCATGATGGCATGATTAGCATTGTACAATTAAAATTGTACAGGTGATGGGTACCTAGTCACCACATTCAGTGGCTCAGACTCTGTTTTCATGCCCCATGCCTGCTTGGCAAATTTGATTTGTATTCCTCATACATCCTCTGTGAACTCTCTCTCTAGGATCTACCTGCCACTGGAAGAATCCTTGATATTGTCAAACATTTTCAACCATTACTTCTCTGCTAGACCAGCTGCTTTATTTTTCTCCACATTTATACTTTTATTTCTAAAACATTCCAGAATATTGGGGCTGTAGGAGGCTAAATATATTCTTGATTCTACTGCATAATTCTGAAGCAAGTGAAAAACTGGACACAGGTGATTAGTAATTGGATGTTAACTGTTTCTATAGATCCATGGTCCAAAAAGGGATGGAATGTTCTTTGTTTCTGCACCTGACCCAAGCTCAAAGATTGAGGGAATCTATTTAAGGAAACAAACTGGAATTGTAGGACAGACATACATACCCAGAACAGTTGCTTCCCACTGAAAGGGGGAAATGAATCTCCAGATTTTTAAGACTTTATATAGATAAGATTTATCCAGTGGAGAATGTGAAGCAGTGATTGTCACTGCATTCCCAGTCAGATGAGTCACTGCTTCCTATTGGGCAGAATTGAGTAAGACACATCTTGAGTATTACTCTAACACAGGTTTCTCCATAAGGAAATGCAGGACTATGCATATACACCCAAGGTGGGGTATTCTTCATTCTTACATTAGTCATAATCTTTAGGTAGATAATTCTGTGTCTCTGAGTTTAATGTATATAAGGCAAAAACTTTACTATGCAAAACCCATTCACCCCATGCTCTTCTCCATTGTGGTCAATGGTACTACCCAGTCATCCAGACAAAAATCTTCAGCATCATCTTTAATTCATTGCTCTCCTTTTTCCTAGCAGTTTTTCTTATAATATGTCTCTGCCACTTATCCTTTCTCTTCAATTTGTACGTCTACCACTTTCTTCTACTTTGCATTTATCACCCATACATTCAATAACCATGTATTGAGTGTATATCAGGTGCTAGGAAGATTTTTTAGGCAGTGGAGATATAAAAGATAGGTAAACCATTGATTCAGATTTCATGAGGCTGAGAAAAGTGCACAAAGAGTTATAAAATAGTAACTTTAACAATATATAATCTTAACAATATATGTAACAACAGCACATTGTGCTAATATTGTTATAATATAACAATATATGATCTTAACATGTTGTTGTTTTAGTCACTAAATTGTATCTGACACTTTGGGGACCCCATGGACTGTGGCTTGCCAGGTTGTTCTGTCCATGGGATTTCCCAGACAAGAATATTGGAGTGGGTTGCCATTTCCTTCTCTAGTGCATCTTTCTTAGCCAGGGATCAAACCAGTGTCTCTTACTTTGGCAAGCAGATTGTTTACTGCTGAGCCACCAGAGAAGGCCAGTCTTAACACAGACAGTTACAATGTCTAAAGGTGCTTGGTGCTATGTGAGCCTTTAATAGGAGGATTAGAGAAACGGGAGATCGTGTTTCTGAGAAGTGACCTTCAAACTGAGATATAAAGTATGAGCAGGAGTTAATTAGCAAAGAGGGCAGAAAGGAGCATTGCTGGCAGCATTCTCTACGTGCAGAAGCCTTATAATTGGAGGTAGCATGGTGAGTGAAAGTTGCAAGAAGTAGAGATAAACTTAAAGGGAATACAGTAGAGAGTAGGGGATCTGCAGAAGTAGGTACAGGTCATGCCACATGGGGCTCCGTACACCATGTTAAGGTGTATTTTCTCTATTTTTTTTTTTAATCAAAGAAAGTCGCTGAAGTATTTTAACAGCAGGATGACATGATTAGCATTGAAATTTAAAAGATCATTCTTGCATTTTTGGATAACTGCCTTTGCTTCCCAACTGCTCAGTTGGGTGTGTCTCCCATTCCATATAATTTATTTGTGAATTATATACAAACCAATGTCCAGATAGTCCTCACAACGTGCTGTGTGAACTTATTTTTTTCCTAACCAGTCTGTTTAGATGAAGTGGAAGTAGAGGTGTTAGTCACTCAATTGTCTGACTCTTTGTGAACCCATAGCCCGTCAGGCTCCTCTGACCAATGGATTCTCCAAGTAAAAATACTAGAGTAGGTTGCCATTCCCTTATCCAGGGAATCTTCCCAGTCCAGGGCCTTGTGTATTACAGGCAGGTTCTTTACCCTCTGGGCCACCAGGCAAATGACTCCCCATTAATTTGAGGGCTTCTCAGGTGGTGCTAGTGGCAAAGAATCTGCCTGCCAATGCAGGAGACATGAGAGAGGTGGGATCGATTCCTGGGCTGGAGAGATTTCCTGGAGAAGGAAATGGCAACCCAGTCCAGATTCTTGCCTGGAAAATCCCATGGACACCACAGCCAGGTAGGCTACAGTCCATGGGGTCACAAAGAGTCAGACACAACTGAGCATCTGAGGATGCAGCATATTATTTGTAGGAAAAACTCAAACTATTAGAATCTGTTTTGCTAAGGCTTGCTACAATCTGGCTTTAGCCTCCTAGCTAAAATCCTTTCCCATTTCTCCCCAACACCAACCGTCTACTCTGACTAAGTCAACCTTTCAGCTGCCTTGGAGACATGACAGCCTCACTCCAACCTTCCATTTCTTTGTTCAAAACTTCGAGCTTTCTAAATTCCTGTGAAAAATTTTCCTCTGATTAAAATCCAAATATACTTCCACTCAGGTCCTACTTACTCTGGGAAATGACTGCCAAGTACTCCAGACCACAGTGTGGGTTAAACTGATAGTATTTGTGATAGCGTTAAATAAGAATGGGGTTACATAAGTAGATTTCCTTTGTGGGACATGCCTTGCTCCTTGTTTTAGGCACATTGTCTTCGTTTACTGTATCAATTTAGACCTAAATTATGGCCTTTTCTGTGACATCACTGTGTTTTGTTTTGTTTCATCTTTATGAATGTGATATGTTTCTCAATAAAGTTTTAGAAATGGAGAAAAAGAGGGATAATAAAACAATCTGAGTCTAATGATTATTCTAATAAAACATTTTCAGCATTCTTAAAGAGAATTAAATGAGATAATCTATGAAAAGGTCCCAGCACATGCTGGGCACTCAACAAATGTTACCTTTTTGTTGTTGTAATTCCTGTGATCAGGCAGTGCCCTACTGGTGTCTCTAAGGCAAGATTCAGGGGAACTGTCAATTCCCTGAATATATTTTTATTATTATTTATTCCCAAAATAAAGACATCAATTCTGTTGGCTTGAGTCCAGAGGTAGGGAGTTGCAGGCACAGCTGGCTACATCCCAGCTGCTCTGCGTCATTCTCTTCTGAATCTGCAAGAGGTCAACTAGTGTTTCCCCCTATTGTAAGGTACCCCTGCATTTCCAGTGGCCACATGGCATCTAATTCCCTGTGTTTCAGTGGTTAGGACTCAACACTCTCACTGATGGGGCCCTGGTTTGATCCCTGTTGGGGATGGAACCAGTAGCGTGTGGCTCGGCCTGGATTCAATGGGGAAAGGAAGGCTTTCTGCTTCCTGGACTCCATATGCTTACGTTTGGTTAGTGAGCCACATCTGCATGCTTTCCTGACGTCCCTGGGACACGTAGAAGGATTACACTGGTGTGACCACCCACCTTGTACTGGGGACAGTCCACGTTGTCTTTTTCCCAGGGCCTCTCCATTGCTTAGCAAAGCCTTCAGCTGAATTTAAGCAGATTACTTTGCTCTTGAGCAATTAGCGCTTTGAGGAATCTATCGGCTATTATTTGTCAGGTGCTGGGGCCTGTTTACTGTGAGAAGAATTAAATCCAGGAGCGCTATCATGTGAAAACAAAACTGCCTAAAATATAAGACACATTGTTGCAACCATGCAAGCAGATAGACTTTTCCTCTGTGGATTGTAATGTGGTTTAGAAGCAGAGGGGTTCTGAAATCTTTTAAGTAACAGTGGTTTGGAGAAAATGACGCTCATTTGGAGACAGATACAGGCCGACTTCCCTGCTGGCTCAGACAATAGAGGGTCAGCCCCTGGGTGGAGAAAATCCCCTGGAGAAGGGAATGGCAGGCTGTAGTCCACGGGATCACAAAAGTCGGACACAACTTAGCAACTAAACCACCACCACCTTTGGCTGGTCGGTCAGGGATATGAGTCTTACTTCGGGTGTGAGGTCCTGGGTTCAAATTCTGGACAAGCCCAGCCTTTAAGTTGGGCTTTTCTGGAGGCTCAGACAGTAAAGAATCCACATGCAGTGCAGGAGACCTGGGTTTGATCCCTGGGTTGGGAAGATCCCCTGGGAGATGGCATGGCAACCCACTCCGGTATTCTTGCCTGGGAAATCCCAAGGACAGAGGAGCCTGGTGGGCTACAGTCCATGAGGTCACAAAGAGTCAGACAGGACTGAGTCGCTAAGGACATAGATATATAGATATGAAATTCTATAGGTTTAGGAATAAGATCTGGAATAGCTTCTGGCTCCCACCGTTATGTGACCTTAGACACATTAGTTAACTTCCCTGAAACCCAAATCAGTTTTTCTACCTTTAAAATGGGCACAATAATATCTATTTCAGAGACTGATTGGGAGAAGAAGTCAGATAAAACCCAGACGTAGGCCTAGTGGCTGGCACTTAAAAAATATTCAAGTAATGAGTTGAATGGTGGCTGCCAAAAATATGTCCACTCAAAACCTGTAAATGTGACCTTATTGGGTAGAAAAAAGTGTCTTTGTAGATGTAATTCAAGATCCAAAGTGAGATCCTCCTGAGTTATCCAGATGGTCCCTAGTGATGAGTCTTCTTACACAAGAAAGGCAGAGGGAAATATGAGATGCACAAAGGAGAGGCGCACGTGATCAGGGAGGCACCCGAGAGATGTAGCCGCAGGAACGCTAACAACCACCAGAACCAGGAAAAGACAAGAAAGGATGTTCCCCCAGGGCCTCGGGAGGGAACAGGGCCCTACTGATGCCTTGGCTCCTGGCCTCCAAAACTGCACGAGAGAAAAAAATCCCTGTTGTCATAAGCCACTAAGTTGGTGGCAATTTGCTGCAGTAGCCCCAGGGAACACATCCCAGAATATGTGAATTCCCTGTATTTGCACATAAGATGGGGAAGAAGAGAGGCTGTGTCTGACTGATTCCTGCTGTATCCCCATCAACAAACACGATCATCGGCTTTTCCATTTAAACAAGCAAACAACGTGTCCCTTTGTCTTGGTTTTTCAGTTGTAAGACCAAAACTGTAACTGGTTTCAATATGTGTTGATATGATGCTGCTTCAATCAGTGCAGGCATACAGACCCTCCCCAGCTCAGTGACCAAAAAGTGGCAAGACGGCTTCTCTCTCACATGACTGGTCAGCCTGGGCTGCTCCCCCACATCTTCACTCTGGGCCCCAGGCTGACAGACACTGCTCCTTCTTACATGCATGTCATCCTCAGATATGCAGATGACACCACCCTAACAGCAGAGAGGAAGGAGGAACTAAAAGAGCCTCCTGATGAGGGTGAAAGAAGAGAGTGGGAAAGCTGGCTTAAAACTCAGCAGTTAGAAAAACTAAGATCATGGCATCTGGCCCCATCATTTCATGGCAAATAGAAGGGGAGAAAATGGAAACAGTGACACATTTTATATTTTGGATTCCAAATCACTGTTGGCAGTGACTGCAGCCATGAAATTAAAAGATGCTTGCTCCTGGGAAGAAAAGGTATGACCAACCTAGACAGAATATTAAAAAGCAAAGACATCACTTTGCTGACAAAGGCCCGTATAGTCAAAGCTATGGTTTTGCCGGTAGTCGTGTACGGATGTGAAAGATAGCCCATAAAGAAGGCTGAGCACCAAAGGATTGATGCGTTTGAACTGTGGTGCTGGAGAAGACTCTTTAAGAGTCCCTT
>SJYC01105835.1:0-38360 GCA_006408675.1 Madoqua kirkii | reverse complement strand
AAAAAATCCCTGTTGTCATAAGCCACTAAGTTGGTGGCAATTTGCTGCAGTAGCCCCAGCGAACACATCCCAGAATATGTGAATTCCCTGTATTTGCACATAAGATGGGGAAGAAGAGAGGCTGTGTCTGACTGATTCCTGCTGTATCCCCATCAACAAACACGATCATCGGCTTTTCCATTTAAACAAGCAAACAACGTGTCCCTTTGTCTTGGTTTTTCAGTTGTAAGACCAAAACTGTAACTGGTTTCAATATGTGTTGATATGATGCTGCCTCAATCAGCGCAGGCATACAGACCCTCCCCAGCTCAGTGACCAAAAAGTGGCAAGACGGCTTCTCTCTCACATGACTGGTCAGCCTGGGCTGCTCCCCCACATCTTCACTCTGGGCCCCAGGCTGACAGACACTGCTCCTTCTTACATGCATGTCATCCTCAGATATGCAGATGACACCACCCTAACAGCAGAGAGGAAGGAGGAACTAAAAGAGCCTCCTGATGAGGGTGAAAGAAGAGAGTGGGAAAGCTGGCTTAAAACTCAGCAGTTAGAAAAACTAAGATCATGGCATCTGGCCCCATCATTTCATGGCAAATAGAAGGGGAGAAAATGGAAACAGTGACACATTTTATATTTTGGATTCCAAATCACTGTTGGCAGTGACTGCAGCCATGAAATTAAAAGATGCTTGCTCCTGGGAAGAAAAGGTATGACCAACCTAGACAGAATATTAAAAAGCAAAGACATCACTTTGCTGACAAAGGCCCGTATAGTCAAAGCTATGGTTTTGCCGGTAGTCGTGTACGGATGTGAAAGATAGCCCATAAAGAAGGCTGAGCACCAAAGGATTGATGCGTTTGAACTGTGGTGCTGGAGAAGACTCTTTAAGAGTCCCTTGGACAATGAGATCAAATCAGTCCATCCCAAAGGAAATCAACCCTGAAGGATTGATGCTGAAGCGGAAGTTTCGATCCTTTGGCCACCTGATGCAAAGAGTCAACTCATTGGAAAAGACCCCAATGCTGGGAAAAATTGAGGGCAGTAGGAGAGGGGGTGGCAGAGGATGAGATGGTTGGATGGCATCACTGACTCAATGGACATGAGTCTGAGCAAGCCCTGGGAGATAGTGAAGGACAGGGAAGCCTGGTGTGCTAGGGTCCCTTGGGGTTGCAAAGACTCAGACACAACTGAGTTACTGAACAATAGCTCCTTCCTAAGGACCTGACTTTTGCACAAGGTGGCTGGCTGGGCTGCTGCAGGGGAGGAGGCATGGATATCAGCCCTTCAGCGCTTATGCCTATGTGTTACTTCCATCACATTCCAATGACTCGAAACCCTAGCAGGGGAAATGGCAATGTTCAACGGACCCGTATTAGGAGAGAGCTAAATACTGGGGAATATCAGAAACATTAGCCACAAACATGGATTCAGTCATCTCCTTTTCTCCATATTTTGATGATTGCGGAGAACCCCAGTGTGAACTGACAATGAATAAAAAGATCCTGGGACGCAGTGTTTTCCATTGAGTGGTTACCATCTAAACGTCGGCCCTGATGCCCCAGACTCCGCAGTGAGGCGTTAGTGGATAAGAAGCCCTGCGTGAGGCTGCCGTTTTATTTTCTCTCCCTCTGGACAAACCACTCACCCCCACACACCAAGATGCATGGAAACTCAGGCCCCCAGAGCCTACTAACCTCAGATGCCCCACGGCGTCTGATGCAAAGAGCCCAGATTGATGAGATCAAGCAGGCACTCTCTCAGAAGTCTGGATCAAAAAGCAGACGTCTGGCTGCCAGCGTGAGCCACAGACGCTGGTCTTTGTGGGTGGCTGGCGGGAGCCCGGCGAAGCTGCCATTTTTCTAATGGGCTCAGGACGAGGGTGGGTTTGTTGTTTTTTTTTAACCTGCTGGAGGAGCCACCGGTTAGCAAACACTGCTCTGCCAGGAAAACAAATACACAGCTGGGAGACCCATTTTTCCTCCATGGTTAAATATCGTTCTCTCAGATAAAAAAAGATTTCAGATACAGAAGCTCTTTAAAATCCCCTCCCTCCCTTTCTTCCCTTTCTCCTTCTCCTCACCCTTTGATGGAGTTTCAGTGCCTGCACGCAGCACTAACAACCACTATTCATCTTCGTTTCTATAGCAGAAAATGTAGGTCACGCATCTTCCGAGTGGCCTAGTTTTCCAGCTCTAAATAGAAATCTTTCCCCAGTTGGGGTTTTTTTTCCCTAGGTTTGTGTCTAATAAAAGTGAGACCTGCTTAGCCCAAGAGGCTGCACTCTGTCCTTCCTCTCCCCCTAGCTGCACACCTGGGAGTCTGGAGGAAGCATCCTGAGCGCTGATGCCCTCGGTGAGTCCAAGGCCACAGCTTCCCCTGCAGGCCACAGGAGGGCCAGAGCACACCTCTGAGGGTACAGAGAGCAGGATCTAACAGGGAAAACCAGGCCACTTCTCCTCGACCAGGTAAAGCAAAGACAGAGCAGCCAAGACGTGCCAGATGCCCACCCGGGCTGAACACCTGCATCCTTCACGCCTCATCCCTGCCCAGGTTGGCCAGGGGGCTTTCTCTTATTCTCTTTCTTTCTCTTCCTTCCTTCTTCCCTCGCTCCTTCTCTCTCCTTCTTTCTTTCTTCCTTTCTTTTTCTTTCTTTCCTCTCTTCCTTCCTCCCTTCTTTCCTTCCCTCCTTCTCCAAGCTGTTGCAGAAAACTGGAAAACACAGACAAGCAAAAAGAAAAACAAAATTTAGCCATAAAACTATCAGAGAAAAACCCTGCTAACATTTCCCAGTCATTTTTCTATGCATTTGCACTGAAACAGACTTACTTCTAACAAGTTTGTGATCACAATGGTCTGTGGCCTGGTTTCCTCCCTTAAACTATATTGTAAATGTAAACACTCTTTCCAGCCAATTCAGGTGTGTGTATTTGTGTGTACGACCTTGGGTTCCTTTTCTAAAATTACTCACAGAGTTTTACAAAAATAAATTCTGACCTGAAAGAGAAAGCTTTGCATTTTTAAAGATTTCTTGAGTTTTTTTTTTTAGGAGGGAAAATTATTTCTAATTTTATCATGTAAGTCTACTTCTCCTCCCAATGTGCCATCTCTCCAATTCTGATATCTACACGCAGCCACCATTAGCAGCCTCACAGACTGACAAACTCTCACCAGATAGTCTTCATATAGAACTGAAGATGTGTGTGTGTGTGTGTGTGTGTGTGTGTTTGTGTTGGGTTGGCCAAAAGGTTCATTTAGATTTTTCTGTACAATGTTATAGAATAGTATACAGAAAATTCAAATGAACTTTTTAGCCAACCCAAGATAGATAGATGATAGATAGCTGACAGATAGCTCATAGATTGAATGAAGAGGTAGGTAGATGGATACATAGATAGATGATTGATAGAATGGGTAGATGATAGTTAGATAGAATAGATAGAATAGGGAGATGGATAGATGTGTGTGTATACATGGGAACATGCCATCTTTTTTGTTTTGCAACTTACAGCTTTCTCTTATTCTCTTTCTTTCTCTTCCTTCCTTCTTCCCTCGCTCCTTCTCTCTCCTTCTTTCTTTCTTCCTTTCTTTTTCTTTCTTTCCTCTCTTCCTTCCTCCCTTCTTTCCTTCCCTCCTTCTCCAAGCTGTTGCAGAAAACTGGAAAACACAGACAAGCAAAAAGAAAAACAAAATTTAGCCATAAAACTATCAGAGAAAAACCCTGCTAACATTTCCCAGTCATTTTTCTATGCATTTGCACTGAAATAGACTTACTTCTAACAAGTTTGTGATCACAATGGTCTGTGGCCTGGTTTCCTCCCTTAAACTATATTGTAAATGTAAACACTCTTTCCAGCCAATTCAGGTGTGTGTATTTGTGTGTACGACCTTGGGTTCCTTTTCTAAAATTACTCACAGAGTTTTACAAAAATAAATTCTGACCTGAAAGAGAAAGCTTTGCATTTTTAAAGATTTCTTGAGTTTTTTTTTTAAGGAGGGAAAATTATTTCTAATTTTATCATGTAAGTCTACTTCTCCTCCCAATGTGCCATCTCTCCAATTCTGATATCTACACGCAGCCACCATTAGCAGCCTCACAGACTGACAAACTCTCACCAGATAGTCTTCATATAGAACTGAAGATGTGTGTGTGTGTGTGTGTGTGTGTGTGTGTGTTTGTGTTGGGTTGGCCAAAAGGTTCATTTAGATTTTTCTGTACAATGTTATAGAATAGTATACAGAAAATTCAAATGAACTTTTTAGCCAACCCAAGATAGATAGATGATAGATAGCTGACAGATAGCTCATAGATTGAATGAAGAGGTAGGTAGATGGATACATAGATAGATGATTGATAGAATGGGTAGATGATAGTTAGATAGAATAGATAGAATAGGGAGATGGATAGATGTGTGTGTATACATGGGAACATGCCATCTTTTTTGTTTTGCAACTTACGTTTTTCACTGAACAATGGAGCATGGACATCTGTGTGTTAGACACGTGTGAGATCTAGAACATGGTTGCATGGCTCTTCATTATGGATGTACAATTATGCGTTCAACTATTCCCTTCTGAAGAAAATTAGGACTTTCTGTGTTTTTCTATTAAAATCTTGCTTATAGATACCACAATACACAAGGCTCCTATTAGAAGAAATCAGGTTACCTTTTGACGGATTCTGCCAAATAACCTTCCCTATGAAGCCGCTGTTTTACTCTCACATCAACACACATTAAGATTTACATTTCTACACATCTCATTGACATAGGAAAAATTTTCATTTTGCTAATAAGACAGAAAAATGTGCATCATTTTAAATAGTGACATTTCCTTTCTCTTTAGGATTGTATCATTATTTTATCAACTTTTGGACCATGGAGACTGATTTTTATTCTGTTCAATGTTAAAATAAACACCTTTGCACATGTGTCTTTTCACTTTCCAGGTTTTATTTGTACTTTATACACACACATAAATTTCTACATTAAGGAGTATTTCTAAGATTTAAAATTTTTTTTTAATTTTCAACAATTGTCATGAACACTGGCAATGTTAAATATCATACCTGATGTTTAACTCGGGTGAAATACCTGATCATCCTAGTGTGGGAGAGAATAAAGAGAAGACATGGTGGGAGTTCTCTGGTGGTGCAGTGGCTAAGACTTCACATTCCCAAAGCAGGAGGCCTAGGTTTGATCCCTGGTCAGGAACTAGATCCCACATGCTGCAGCTAAGAGTCTGCATGCCGCAACTGAGTTCACAAACCACAGCTAAAGATTCTGCATGCCACAACTTAAAGACCCTATGGGTCACAACCAAGACCTGGTGCAGCCAAGTAAATAAATATTCTTTTTAAAGAGAGAGAAGACAGGAGAACAAAGGACGGGAGAAAATCCCCAAATTGGACGTTCTGAAATATCATTGCACAGTGTGGTTTTCCTAAACTAACCACACAGCAGAGAGAAGAGACTATGTCTCCTGATGAGGTAACAGAACAGCTTGAAGGCTCTTGTTTGCATACCAATGGTGACATCCAAGCATTGGCCATCCTAACTTCATGACCAGCAGCTGGATCTCATGGACAATCCAAAACCTCCTTCAGTATGATGGTTACTGTCTTGGTCAGTCTGTACACACTCAGCCTACTGAGACAGCCTCCTGTTCTCTGAGATCTTCTGAAGGATCCTTCACATAGTCAATGCATTTTTCCTGAGCCTCAGAAATGAGCAGGACTTCACAATCAAAGAAAGACAGAGGAAGGGTCTGAGAATCCAAGTTGAATCACCAGGCAAATGTATTAGGAACTCAGATGCAGAGCCAAAGAAAAGAGGGGAAAACTTGCTGCTTGAATGTTCTGTTAACTTTTGCCAAGTCACATCTCCAGTCTACCAGCTGTCCCAACCACCACCAGAAAGAAGAGAAAACTGACTTCTGTCCATACTGTGATCAATGGATGTATCAGCAGTTAGATGCAGGCTGCCTTCAGACTGCTCCCTGAACAATGAAAGTCAAACCCTGGAGATGATGGAGGTTTCAGAGACAGCCTCAGACACACAACCTTCACCTAGTGGAGGGTGCTTTGGGAAAATCAAAAGCAAAATTGGTACCCTAAAGCTCAGGAGACCTCAAATCTCCAAGACTACAGCTAAAGATTAAACTGAATTGGTTTATTTATTCCATGAAAATCTTCCTGGAAATACCTACTTCTCTCCAAGAAAATGTCAGCAGCCCCTCTCTGTTCCTCCTTCCACCCACCAGAATTTGGTCTGTCTCAGAGAAAGCCCATAACAGTCCAGACCAGGGAATAGAGGAAAACCATTATGCGTCCACTTTGCAGGGGATCCAAGTTAATCCCAAATGACCTACGGCAAAGTGCCATAGCCAGTAACAGAAATAGCAACTCTTTCGTGGTCTGGCAAGAAGTAGAGAATTCTGATCCACAGTCTCTAATCCAAACAACCCGTAGGAGACCAGAGGGACTGGAGAAAATGCTCCCTATAGTCGCCTGCACCATACTGACCTCTGCATGCGTGCTAAGTCGCTCAGTCATGTCCGATTCTTTGTGACCCTATGAGGTACAGCCGACCAGGCTCTGGTCACAAGTTAATCTGGGCGAAAACAAAGGACTCGGGGTGAACAATCCTCCTATTTCAGAAATCAGTCTGCAGAAACTCAAAAGACCCTGTTCAGAACATTCACAGGAAATCAGGGCCCTTTGCTACCAAAATCCAACAGAGAGAAGAAGCTACCAAAATGCTTAAGCCCACTCACCTTCCCTGACTTTGCTCAGAGCCTGGCTCTTTCTCCAAGAATGACAGGGCCCACAGCCTCTCTTAGGCTTCCCAGGTGGTGCAAGTCATAAAGAACCGGCCTGCCAAAGCAAGAGACATAGAGACGAGGGTTCAATCCCTGGACAGGGAAGATCCCCTGGAGGAGGGCATGGCAACCCAATCCAGTATTCTTGCCTGGAGAATCCCCATGGACAGAGGAGCCTGGAGGGCTACAGTCCATAAGGTCACAGAGAGTCAGCCACAACCAAAGCAACTGAGCACTCAGGCATGTGTGGCTTCTCTTGGCAGAAAGGAGATCCAAAGGGCCTTCCTTCTTAGGAAACTCAGGCCAAACATTCCTATCAATAGATTTAACATCTAAGCACTGCCTCTAATTCAAGGAGATTAAATTTTAACCTATTAAAATTCTAAGCCATTGATGTTTCCACCTAAAGAGAGAATGATGACTTGGTAGCATTACCCCTGGGGGCGTCCACAGTGGCTCAGAGGTAAAGAACCTCCCTGTAATGCTGGAGACATGGGTTTAATCCCTGGCTCAGGAAGATCTCCAGGAAGGAGAAATGGCAACACACTCCAGTGTTCTTTCCTGGAGAGGCTCATGGACGGAGGAGCCTGATGTGCTAAAGTTGATGGGACCAAAAAGAGTCAGACACAACTGAGCGTGACAAGTGAGTGAGTGTCCACCCCTCTTCTGCTTGCTTGGTCCGAGTCTCACCCATACTGCAAGGCCTGACTCCATGCTTTGTGCTTAGCTCACCCACAGCTGATGGAAGGTCCTCAGTTCACTGAGCATACATCTCTCCTTCTCCTGGTTTGGAGGGGGGAGTCATGGAACCACCGCAGAAGCATCACACGCTCTCAGATTGGCCTCCAAAGGCCTCTGTGGTCCAGCACGGGCCATGCTTTCTGTGGTTCTTCTTTACCCTTCTTTGGTGGGGAAAGGAGGATGTGGGGCTGTGGGAGTTGCTAGTATTTCCCAAGGTTGGACAATACCTGTACCTCCATTAACACACAACTTTCTATCTTTGGGACTTACAGTATCAAACTTATTTCTATTATTGTGTTAGTTGCAGAAGAAAACCCAATTCAAACTGGCTTGAGCATGAAAGGGGATTGACCTGATTCAAACAAATGAGGAACCCGGGGTATAATGACCACCAGGATTGTGCGGTATGCTCTGACTCTGTGAGTGTGTGTGGGTCAGACTCAGCATTGCACCTCTCCCTTCAGGCTTGTCCTGACCCAACCACAGATGGCTGTTAGGAGCACTGGGGGGTTCTGTGCTTTTTTTGGTTCACATCTAGGAGACAGAACCCTAAGACCAACCCTGAGGCCTGAGGAATATTTAGAGCTGTTTATTTAGATCATCATTAGAGTGTAGCCAATCACTGTGGCAAGGGAAGTGTGGTCACCTTGCCTGGTTTAGACTTGGAAACCAATCAGGACCACCATTGGAGCTAGAGCTGTGCCAAACCCACCCCATCAACCTGGCTGCCACTCAAGGTGGGAGGGAGGAGGTCCACTGAGACAGTCCACACTCTGTCTGTGGAGCACATTTCTGCCAAAGCCAGTCTTGCCTTTTGGAAATGGACCACATCCTATCTACAGAAAGTGTATCCCTCTAAATAAATTCACTTCTTACCTAAAAAAAGGTGGAAGGGGAGAATATGGTTGATGGGAAATCAACCACATGTCTATATAATTGTCACTTTATAATTTGTCATTTTTTCCTACTGGAAATGTACATGTGTGAGAGTTAGACGTAATGAAGATTGAGCGCCAAAGAATTGATGCTTTTGAACTGTGGTTCTGGAGAAGACTCTTGAGAGTCCCTTGGACTGCAAGATGATCCAACCAGTCCAATCTAAAGGAGATCAGTCCTGGGAGTTCATTGGAAGGACTGATGCTGAAACTGAAGTTCCCTCAATACTTTGGCCACCTGATGTGAAGAGCCGACTCATTGGAAAAGATGCTGATGCTGGGAAAGATTGAGGGCAGAACGAGAAGGGAGGACAGAGGATGAGATGGTTCGATGGTATCACTGACTCAATGGACATAAGTCTGAGCAAACTCTGGGAGAGAGTGGACAGGGAAGCCTGGTGTGCTGCAGTCCGTGTGGTTGTAGAGAGCTGGACTTGGTGACTGAACAACAACTGGTCTTTGATGAGTTTGCCCTTAGATTATTTCTTCACCCTTCCCTTGCCCTGCTCTGTAATGTTGGTGTGTGTATGTGTGTGTCTGTGTGTCTGTCTGTGTGTGTGTGTGTGTGTGTGTGCGTGTGTTTATGTGTAGGCAGTGGAGATGGGCTGATCCCTGCAGGATGCACTTCCCATCTCCCATGTCAACTGGGCTTCAGCTAGACTCAGCCAATGGAAATTATTGAAGAAATAGAGGCCAAGGGAAGGCAGAAACCAGAGTGTTTCCTCCCTTCGTTGCCTGACTTGGGCAGCGGCATCTCTGGCGACACTGCCTCTCCTGCAAGGCTCCTGTCCGCAAGTCAAGCCCTTTGATGCCTCAGCTTCCACCTGGTGGCCCCACCCTGGGCTCTGAAACCACCCACTACCTTTCTGCCATTGCTAGTTTCCAAAGTGCATCCCAGTCAGGTCTCAGCAGTCCCACCCCCTGCGTGACCACATCCCTGTGTAGATTGCCTCTGTTTCAAATGTTCCAAGTGGTTTTGATTTTCCTGGTGGGAGCCCTGTAGCACTCCAAAAGAGGTACAAACATAAAACTGGAAACATTCTGCAAGCACAGGGTTCTCATATACTAATATAAACAATAAAACTCCAAATCACATTAACTCAACATGATAGACCATATAAACTGTATTGTTTTGCTGAACAAAATTCCCTCTTGAAATGTGACTGTGAGCCTGCCCTCTGTGGTGCAGATTCTTTCTGAGTTCCGCAGGCCTATGCCACCATGTGAGACTCAGCACGACCCAATTTTCTCACTGTTTCTCTCTATTGGAGTCTCTGTGAAAATTTCATTCGTATAATAGCACCCTTGATCGCTGGCTTCCCCATCTAAATACTGTTGTAAAGATGATCTCCGAAACCTCACAGATAAACTCAGTAATCACCAGTTATCATCAGTTCATCATCTAGATTTCCCCAAAATATCTGTATGTATTATGTCTTTTTATTAAAATAAAAGCAGCATTTTAAAATGAATAACGAAGAAAAGGCTGGCACAGTTTTCACATAGATACTAGTAGATGAAGAAGAGCCCTGGGAAAAATTTCACAGTCCTGGAATAACATTTTTGTGCTTAGACTATGTGCTTGGGAACGCCCTAATTAATCCTAATGACAGTCCTTCCAGGCAGGTGCTATAATTTTCATTTTACAGATGAAGAAACAAGCTCAAAGAAATTAAGCCACTTGACTAAAGTCTCATGCCTAGAAGAAAACAGAGTCTCACACGTTCGAAAACCCATTCCTTGTGATTCACCTCATCCATCCAGAGGAACTTGAGTTGCAAAATGAATTTATTTATTCAGTTCAGTTTTGTTCAGTCGCTCAGTTGTGCCTGACTCTTTGTGACACCAGCCTTCCCTGTCCATCACCAACTCCTAGAGCTTGCTCAAACTCATATCCATTGAGTCGATGATGCTATCCAACCATCTCATCCTCTGTCATCCCCTTCTCCTCCTGCCTTCAGTCTTTCCCAACATCAGGGTCTTTTCCAATGAGTCAGTTCTTTGCATCAGGTGACCAAACTATTGGAGTTCCAGCTTCAGCATCAGTCCTTCCAATGAATATTCATAACTGATTTCCTTGAGGATGGACTGGTTGGATCTCTTTGCAGTCCAAGGGACTCTCAAGAGTCTTCTCTAACACCACAGTTTTCAATTCTTTGCCACTCAACTTTCTTTATAGTCCAACTCTCACATCCATACATGACTACTGAAAAAACCATAGCTTTGACTAGACAGACCTTTTTTGGCAAAGTAATGTCTCTGCTTCTTAATATGTTGTCTAGGTTGGTCATAGCTTTTCTTCCAAGGAACAAGCGTCTTTTAATTTCATGGCTGCAGTAATCATCTGCAGTGATTTTGAAGCCCAAGAAAATAAAGCCTCTCACTGTTTCCACTGTTTCTCCATCTATTTGCCATGAAGTGATAGGACTGGATGCCATGATCTTAGTTTTCTGAATATTGAGTTTTAAGCCAACTTTTTCACTCTCCTCTTTCACTTTGATCAAGAGGCTCTTTAGTTCTTCTTTGCTTTCTGCCATAAGGGTGGTGTCATCTGCATATCTGAGGTTATTGATATTTCTCCGAGCAATCTTGATTCCAGCTTGCACTTCTTTCAGCCAGCATTTCTCATGATGTACTCTGCATATAAGTTAAATAAGCATGGTGACAATATGCAGCCTTGACCTACTCCTTTCCCATTTTTGAACCAGTCTGTTGTTTCATGTCCAGTTCTAACTGTTGCTTCTTCACCTGTATACAGATTTCTCAGGAGGTAGGTAAGGTGGTCTGAAATTCCCATTTCTTTAAGAATTTTCCACAACTTGTTATGATCCACACAGTCAAGGCTTTGGTATAGTCAATAAAGCAGAAATAGATGTTTTTTTGGAACTCTCTTGCTTTTTTGATGATCCAGCAGATGTTGAAAATTTGATCTCTAGTTCCTCTGCCTTTTCTAAAACCAGCTTGAACATCTGGAAGTTCATGATTCACATATTGCTAAAGCCTGGCTTGGAGAATTTTGAGCATTACTTTACTAGCATGTGAGATGAGTGCAAATATAGGTTTCTCAAGAGGCCAGGCAGGTGGTCTGGTATTGCCATCTCTTGAAGAATTTTCCAGAGTTTATTGTGATCCACACAGTCAAAGGCTTTGGCATAGTCAATAAAGCAGAAATAGATGTTTTTCTGGAACTCTATTGCTTTCTCGATGATCCAGCAGATGTTGGCAATTTGATCTCTGGTTCCTTTGCCTTTTCTAAAGCCAGCTTGAACATCTGGAAGTTCACGGTTCATGTATTGCTGAAATCTGGCTTGGATCGTGAGGTAGTTTGAGCATTTTTGGCATTGCCTTTCTTTGGGACTGGAATGAAAACTGACCTTTTCCAGTCCTGTGGCCACTGCTAAGTTTTCCAAATTTGCTGGCATATTGAGTGCAGCACTTTCACAGCATCATCTTTTAGGATTTGAAATAGCTCAACTGGAATTCCATCACCTCCACTAGCTTTGTTCATAGTGATGCTTTCTAAGGTCCACTTGACCTCACGTTCCAGGATGCCTGGCTCTGGTCCCCAAATTTTGCTCATAATCGAGTCACTGGGGAATTATTAAAAAAAAAACAAACAAACAAGACAAACTACTACTGCTTGGTTTTCAGACAGTTTTCAGACCTCCTAACATTCTGACTTATTAGTATGGTGTATGACCTGGCCAGCAAGACTTCTAAAGGCTTTCTAGGAATTAAAATGTGCAGCAAATTTGGGGAACCCTGTTAGCATAAAGAAAGATGGAGTTCCAGAATATCATCAGGGGTACAAGTGCTCTGAAGTGTACAAACAAAACACATACATACACACACAGACACACACAGACACACACAGTTTTGAGTCTACATGCACAAGGTTGCCATAGACAGTGGCTTTAAACAGTTCTGCTTGAATGAGTTCAAAGAATAAGGCAGAACAAGACACTGATGATGAACCAAATAGCTATTTACTATCTCATGTCTGAATCTTAGCTTTCCTTTGAGAAGCCTGGGAGCCTTAGAAGCATCAGAAGTGTCATCCTCACTATCAGTGAATCATTTGGATGAAGAGAAGCTCTGGCTAGAAAGTCACTGTTAAAATAGAACTCAAGCCTTTGACCAGGATGCCTGGTAGAAGACTTTAGTGTAACACTGTAAATGTACTTAATCTTTTGATCTCTCTGAATTATGTAATTTTAAAAGTGTCTATTTCCTTGTTTTTGCCTCTAAAATACTCATTATAGAGTGTCTCGCTCCTAGAAAATATATGGAAAGTCTGTGCAAAGGTTTTATCCAGCTCCTTTTGATTTAGTTATCAGAACACACAACATCTGCTAAAACTGAAGCCCACAGTCTGGGAAATTTTTCTGTCACTGCACTCCGAGTCTGCACATCATTAGTACAATTCAGATGGAAATCCTGTAGAGATGCGGTATTGCTAACCGACTGCACTTTCCCAGAATATCTGACCTCCTAAATTTGGTTTATTTAACATATTTGCATTTTAATGGATTTTTCTGAAATGGTAATCTCATAAAGATGGGCTGCTGTGGTTTTTTTGAGTAATTCACAATTTCCAGCTCATTCATATGTATTTATTAATGTGCAGTATGTATATCTGCACAGTGCACAGGCACATATGGATTATGTCCACCAGAAAGACACGTTTAAAAATTTCAAGGGCTGAGCATTTGGTACTTTGGTTACCGTATGGTTGGTCCTCCTCTAGTTTAATATATCCCACTGAGTCAGTCTTTCAGTTTTAAGGTTAATAATAACTAACACGTCTATGCACAGCACAGCATTTACACTCAGTCATGTCTGACTCTTTGTGACCCCATGGACTATACAGTTCGTGGAATTTTCCTGGCCAGAATACTGGAGTAGGTAGCTGTTTCCTTCTCCAGGGGAGCTCCCAACCCAGGGACTGAACCCAGGCCTTCCGTATGGCAGGCAGATTCTTTACCAGCTGAGCCACCAGGGAAGCCCAACACTTCTATGGTAACCTGCAACTTACAGTACACAACACTTTTCATACATTAACTCACTTAATAACATATCTGATGTCTTGGGAAAGCTCAATAACCTTTTGAAGCTATAAAAGATCCATGTAAAGGGCTAGTCCCTCCCTCTCTAGCCTCTGTTTTCAGGGATATAAGTTGCTAAATCAAACCTGACTAAGCTGTTACACTTAGGGATGGCATGTGGACAAGGTCAGTGGATGTGGCCAGAGAGTGACTACTTGATATGACCAGATTAAATTCTGGCATTCTTTCCTTCCACCAGCCCCACCTGCTTCCAAACTCCATTTTCTAGGTTCAGTAATGTGTTTTTTCCAACATCTCTTTCCTAGTTCTTAATCACTGGGACAGGGTGCCTATTTCTGCCAGCTGCTACCATGAGAAGGAGGTCTGGCAGAAGAACCTTATCTATATTCTTCTCAGACAGTAAATGGTATGTTTACATTGATACACTGAATTCTCTGAAATGTTCACAATATTCGTTAAGAGATAGACATACATTCCAAAAGACTGCCACAGGTACATATTAGTCTTCATTATTCCTAAGGATCAATTTTTATCTCTTTCAAATACAGGTAAGACATAATTTACAACTTTCTGTATGGGATTAAAAATTTTCACAAAACATGTCACCTCTAAGTGTAAGAATAAAACTATTAAGCTTTCAAGTTTTTATTAGTACAGTGATGTCTTTTCTACAATTTTTCCACACTTCAAACATTTTCTTTTAATTTTTATTGATGTTTTGAGTACAAGTCTGTGAAGTATGACCCATGTATATTTCAGATAATTGTTACAACCATTGGAATGCAGAACAGCTCCATCACCCAAAGAACTCCCTTGTGCAATTTCTTTAAAATCATGCCACACATCCACTCCTAGCCTGTGGCAAGCATTGATCTGTACTCTGTCACTGTAGATGTGTCATTTCCAGAATGACATAAAGGTGGAATTGCACAGTATATAACCTTTTGAAACAACTTCTTTCACTCAGCATAAGGCCTTTGAATTCCTCCAAGCTATGGAGTTCTACTCCTTTTCATTGTTGAGTAGTATTCCTTAATGTGGATATACCACAGCTTATCTATTCAAGTATATATTTTAATACATTTATATTAATACAAATGATATTTGCAGAATTGGTACAACACGTTAAAAACCGTCAATATGATGCCATAGAAATTTCTTAGGGACCAGCCAGATGTAGATTTAGACATCAGTACTGCTTGAGGAAAGTGAAAGAGGTGAGTGAAAAAGCTGGCTTAAAGCTCAACATTCAGAAAACTAAGATCATAACATCTGGTTCCATCACTTCATGGGAAAAAGACAGGGAAACAGTGGAAACAGTGGCAGACTTATTTTGGAGGGCTCCAAAATCACTGCAGATGGTGACTGCAGCCATGAAATTAAAAGATACATACTCCTTGGAAGGAAAGTTATGACCAACCTAGACAGCATATTCAAAAGCAGAGACATTACTTTGCCGACTAAGGTCCATCTAGTCAAGGCTATGGTTTTTCCAGTGGTCATGTATGGATGTGAGAGTTGGACCATGAAGAAAGCTGAACACCGAAGAATTGAGGCTTTTGAACTGTGGTGTTGCAGAAGATTCTTGAGAGTCCCTTGGACTACAAGGAGATCAAACCAGTCAATCCCAAAGGAAATAAGTCCTGAATATTCATTGGAGTAACTGATGCTGAAGCTGAAACTCCAATACTTCAGCGACGTGATCTGAAGAACTGATTCATTGGAAAAGACCCTGATGCTGGGAAAGATTGAAAACAGGAGGAGAAGGGGGCAATAGAGGATGAGATGGTTGGAATTTTGAACTGTGGTGTTGCAGAAGATTCTTGAGAGTCCCTTGGACTATAAGGAGATCAAACCAGTCAATCCCAAAGGAAATAAGTCCTGAATATTCATTGGAGTAACTGATGCTGAAGCTGAAACTCCAATACTTCAGCGACGTGATCTGAAGAACTGATTCATTGGAAAAGACCCTGATGCTGGGAAAGATTGAAAACAGGAGGAGAAGGGGGCAATAGAGGATGAGATGGTTGGATAGCATCACTGACTCAATGGACATGAGTTTGAGCAAGCTCTGGGAGTTGGTGATGGACAGGGAAGCCTGGTGAGCTGCAGTCCATGGGGTTGCAGAGTCAGACAGGACTGAGCAACTGAACTGAACTGAAGTAATTTAGCACAAATACAATTAAAACGTGTGAAATGTCTGGCACATAGTAAAGTGTCTGTATTACCTTCCATCTGCCACTAAGTTAAGGTACTATAGTATATATTTTTAGTAATTTTCATCTTCCTGATTTTCAGGTGTGGAAACTCATACTACTGATTAATATGATGTTTTGTGAGCAGATGGGAGGTAATTTATTCTTACTATGCTTGGTACAGATCTTTGCAGAGAAAAATTTCTAAATATGTCTCTAAACAAATGCAAACCACTAGTTTGCATGCTTTTCTAATACAAAGTGATTGTACGGAATAATTTTCTACAGACCCAGCATCTGGTAAAGTTGTTTTGAGCAGTACTAGCAGAACTGGGGGTCCCTGTAAACTGACAATGGTTTGCAACAGATGCGTATTTTATCAGCTCCTCAAAAAGCAGTCATAACCAGCTGGAGAGAAGGAGGCAATATGTAAATGCAAAGGAGGTTTGGGTGATTTGGACAGCACTGGAAAAGCCCTCCGATGAAGCTGATTTCTAAGCATTCTTATCTTACTTGATCCTGGAATCTACTACCTGTCAGTAAGTGATGCATTGCAATTACTAGAGCACAGCATCTGCCTTCCTCATCAATTTGAGCAAGAAGAAGCAATTAAATTTCTGACCAAAGGTAAAAAGTATGTATGCTTAGCCCAAACTCCACATATTTTACTCATTTTATACTTCCGGCCGCACAACTGAGTAAGACTGTCCTTCAGGTACCAACATTTATCGTCTGAAAAGTATGCTGAGGTGGGTTTTAGAGCAGTTGTATTGCCAAGTAAATTGTTAAAGTTATGTGTCATTGATTCAACTTTAACTCATGCTTTCTGACTTTTACAATGAGGTAGTAAAAATTCACTTGTCTCAAACAACTTTAAAGACTTCAACTAGAAATCTATCAGATTGAGAGGCTCAGACATGATTAAAAAGTGAGTAAATATAAACTTACTTTTTCTTAATGTTACAATCTATGAAATAATCACCTGGACCTTGCCAGTAATCAGACTATTTCTCACCTGTTGCTGTTGTTGTTGAGGCACTAAGTCATATTTGACTCTTTGTGACCTGACGAACTGCGTCAGGCCAGGCTTCCCTGTCTTTCACTTATCTCCAGAGTTTGCTCAAACTCACGTCCAATGAGTCAATGATACCATCCAACCATCTCATCCTTTTTTGCCCCCTTCTCCTCATGCCCTCAAATGGCTATTTCATATGATGCAACCTAATGAAACACTTTAATATATATTGAATTGGGAGAGCAGTGGAATGCTCTCATGGAATGAATAATGTCCTCTCACTACTCATATATTGTTAAGCTCTAACCTCCAGTGTGACTATTGAGGATAAGGCCTCTAAAAGGGAGACAACAAAGGTTAAATGATGTCATAAGGCTGGGAGCCTAATCTGCTGGGATTGGTGTCTTTGTGAGAGGAGGAAGAGGTACCTCTCCATGCAAGGAAAGAGTAAAGGCCACATGCAGGCATGGTTAGAAGGCACTGTCAGCAATCCAGACAGAGAGGGGTCACCAAGGGAAAAAAAAAAGAAGCCTGATGGGACCTTAATCTTGAACTTTGAGCCTCCAGACCTGTAAAAACACAAATTTCTATTGTTTAAGCCACCCAGTCTATGGTATTCTGCTATGGCCACCCAAGCAGAAACTTTCATTTCTGGTTTGGTTCAATAGCTAAGGTGGATGATCCAAAGTTAAAAGGACATGGGGCATCTACTCCCCAAGCCTATGGTCTCATTTACAGGTCCACTAAAGACTGAAATGAAAACTCTGTGGCACTGCAGAGAAGCTTTCATTTTATGCTGCTGTAGATTTACAAACAAGTATCTTGATTAGTGAAATCTGATCTATTTAAACTAGACTCCACATAGACTGGGACCCTCACTATATGGTAGTATTATACCACTTTTTGAAAGACTGATGTCATATCTCTTCAGTAAATGGAGTGGAGGGAGAACTGTTTTAGCATATAGTAGTCACTCAATAAATAGCATTGTGGCTTCAAATAAATAAAAATATATTGGGGGCATCTTTTAAACAAAATGTCCAGAGTTTATCCTACCATCAGCACTTACAAAAATTAATCTCCTACATCTTGAACCACTACAGTAATGAATAGTGAGAACTGAACTCAAAATAATGACCCCTATGTCAGATCATCAAAGAAAAATGTAGTATATTAAGCACAATTTGATTATGAATTTAACAGTTCTAACAAAAAACGGTAGAGGGTTTCTATTAATAAAAGCAGTAGTTTCCCAGGATACCCTTTTTAAGAGCCTTTTTGAAGTTAATTAAGATTTTACTATTCATCTTCTATTTTTATTGGAGATATGTATGAGCCAAAAGAAGTATTAAAGCAAAATATCAGTAAGTGGAAAACAAAGTAAAATGTTTTATCTTTATCAATTACATTAAATTAAAGACACCATTACACACTGAGGCATTGATTATAGTAATGAAATATGATTAATCATACTCAACAGCATAGAGTGCTAATCACAAGAGTAAACACAACAACATGCACAGTGATGGTTCCTTTCCAAATATTTCCTCCACTTTCTTTCAAAGTGATACAATTAACACGCGCTTATATTTTAATGAAAATTTTTCTGCTACTTACTATTTTCCAATTCAGTAATTAAGACATTATGTCTTTACTTGTCCAAAAAATTACTTTCCATGCTTATAGTTGTAAATCTGTAGATGGAAAAAAGCCCAGTCATTTACTAATCCATTCAAGAAAGATGAAATTTAGGCCAGAAATTCATCATGCCAGAAGCCTTTATGCTCTCACTAAAATGGCATTCTGAAAAAACGGCATTCTGATATTAAACTAATAGTTGACCCTGGACCACGTATGAATAGAAGGAACCATTTTGACTGTTGAGTTTCTGTTATATCTTTGTTTCAACCACTACCTAGTGCACTGAAGGACAACCGATAAATGCTGATTAGCATTCACAAGCTGTATCCTTGACAAAGGACCCACAGCTGTCATAACCATAGTTTTTCCCACATGCTCCATATCGCAGCTAAAGAAACTCTGTTTCTCAAAGTGTTAGCAGGATTTGTGATTTTGTTTAGTTGGATGGTTCTCATTTATCATAGCACACGTAATGACTTTCAGGTGTCTTCAAGTAACATGATGTTACAAAGATAGTTCAGCAGAATTTTATGCAGGGACATTTCCAAATGGATCAATAAAAGTTTTGCTGACACAGTAGTGGCAGGATTAATTATACCAGAGAGTAACAATATCCGTAATGATCATTTATAGTCATGAGCGGCCAAGGTTCTATACCACATCTTGGTGAAGCAGGCAACATTATCCCCATTTCAGGACACCATAGAAATTAAAATGACTTGGCCAAGGTTCCTCAGTTATGAATCTACAGAGTAAAGATATGAACTCAGTTCTGTAGAGTTCTGGGTCCTCGGGCTTATCCATCATACTTAACTGCCAAACTTTTATGTTCTTATCCTTAATAACTGTTTAAAGATATTCTTAGGGAATGTGAATATTTTGAAACTTCTCTTGATGTTATGGATCCATGGAGTTATAGGTAACAACTTTTTTTATCATTAAAACATATGGTCAAGAATTCAATATTCACAGATACAGCAACAGACCAGGCAGCAATTAATCTGAGCTTTTGTGATCTGAAACAGTGTTGGGGATCAGGACCCAGTCAGATTAGGTATCCTCTTCTCCTAATCAGAATGTTTTCTAACGCAGATTTAGCCAGTGCTGTGCGACCCCATAGACGGCAGCCCACCAGGCTCCCTTGTCCCTGGGATTCTCCAGGCAAGAACACTGGAGTGGGTTGTCATTTCCTTCTCCAATGCATGAAAGTGAAAAGTGAAAGTGAAGTCGCTCAGTCGTGTCCGACTCTTAGTGACCCCATGGACTGCAGCCTACCAGGCTCCTCTGTCCATGGGATTCTCCAGGCAAGAGTACTGGAGTGAGGTGCCATTGCCTTCTCCAATTCACTCATCTAGCTATCCAGATACTCAGTACTTGACTTCCCAAGGACTATTCAAATGGTCTTTTCACTTGCTGCCGATCTAAAGACCAACTCTACCCTGACTTTTTGTATGTTTGTCTTTCATCTATAGAAGAAAAGTTACAAACCATATAGACAAGGACTACATCTTCCTATGCCAGTCTAGCACCTTACTAGTTCTTACTAGAACATGAGTATTGCGGTGGGTGGATGAGACGTACTGGAACTGATAAATAATTCCCCCAAGATCTGTCCCAGGCTTTATCATGGTTTTATAGGTGGAGAAACATGGTAGGATGGAGTGGTTGTTAAGTCCTGCACAAATAAATACAATATAAATCACTGGAAGTTGGAAAAGAAGAGAGCTCTAAATACCACACTTTTGATCTATATTATCCAATTTGGTGGGAGCTAAGATGGGGAGGATTTTGTTTTTTGTGAAGAAAGACTGACAATACATTTGAAAGCATAATAATATGCCTAGGAATTAAATTAAGAATTTGGGCAAGATTCCAGAAGATTAAATATGGGTAGTGCTGTTTTTAATCTAGAAACAGATAGTTAAATTAATAATTGAGGCAGGTTCCAAAGGATTCTTTGAAATTGAAAATACATATTTTGGAAATGAATTAGCTTAAATGATTCATAAGAAAATAAATGAAGAAACACTCTAAATAAGTACCTTCTTTGGGCCAGGCACTTTGCATATTCTCATTTAATTGTCAAAATAAGCCCAGAGGTAAGAAAAATTGGTTCATTTTGTCTCTAAGAAACCTCAGGCTCAGTAAAGGAAAGGAACCAGTCCAAGGGCACACTGCTCCTGCTCCTTCACCCGCTTCACACCATTTCTATGTAGAACCAATTTGCTGAAACATTCACAGAAATTTTATGTTGGTATCTTTAGAACATGAGTTCAGATTCAACATTAACTTTGAATTTCAGCACTGCATGGTAACTCAACCACAAATCATTCAGCAACGCTAATTTGACCATCTAACACGAACAAATGATGGGGACATTGAGAATTCTGAAGGAAAATAACATCTTTTTCTGGAGATGGATACCATCTGAAACAGAAGATGGAATGTGCACAGATCTACAGAAGAACAGATATTCCTACAGAAATATGGATACGCCCAGAATCATTCTGTAAGCAGTAAAATGAGAAGGAAGTGACTGGGGATGGGTATTAGAGTGGCCTGAGTTAAGGCTGCTAAAAACATGTCTGACTAGGGTATATTTTATAGAATTTAAACACAATGTGCCAGATATAATGAAATAAGCATCAATAATCCTCATATCAACCTTGTAAAGTAAGTACCAGTATCAATTTTATCAGTGATGAAACTAAGGCAGGAAAAGGTCCAGCATGTTGCCCAGGTTCCCTGAATTGGTTAAGTGATAGAACGACTTGAACCGAGGCAGGACCCTGAGTTGGTGTTATTATGTTGTCCTGTGTTGCAAATAAGTATACAGGCTAGGTTTATCTAGGGAGATAAAGATGGTGATTCTCTAACCTTGACAACAATTTTTTATGTGAAAACACTTCCCTGTTGTTTAAGTTTAGAGGGGTAAGGGCCTTAATTTATTCAGATTAAATGCCTTGTGAATGGTACAATGTACAGGTCCCTGTTCCCTGCTCATTGATGAGGACAGAGCAGTGAACAGCACTGCTTTGTTATGCATAGTACTAGGCACACGTGCATGCAGGCTAAGCCGCTTCAGTTGTGCTCCACTCTTTGTGACCCACCAGACAACAGCCCACCAGGCTCCTCAGTCCATGGGATTCCCTAGACAAGACCACTGGAGTGGGTTGCCATGCCCTCCTCCAGGTGACCTTCCTGACCCAGTGTCTCTGAAGTACACGCTACTGTACTGGGCAGCCCACTAGGCACACAGTACACCAGGACACTCCGTAAAATGCATTACAATGCATTTTAAATCTGAATTTAAATTAATTTGTCAAAATGAATGCTTTCATTAATTTGAATAAATTACCTACATTAGACTCTCCTTAATCCAAAGTTACATTTAAAAACTACCTTTTAGAATTGGCACCATTCTTCAAAAAATTCTATTAAATAGGAAGGTTTGGGGGATTCCTATTTAGAACCAGATTTGCAGTTCAGACACTCTTACAGCCTTAGAAGGATTTTCTAAAGGAAGCCCGAGACCATGCATCTCTGCAGTAACTACATTTTCACAATAAGATGTCTTTTTTGTCCATTTAGGAACAGTTTACTCCCAGTGCCCAAAGCTATTATACAGGTTGCTAAGTGTCTTTTATCTGGTAAGCACTAAGTAATTAGTTATTAAATGATGTCTGTAACACCGTAGAAGGTAAAATATTCTACATCAAATTCACACTGCCTTTATTATCTTATCCTAAACAATCAATCATTTGCCAAATTTAAAAGGGCTTTTTCCCCTAAAAATGTTTCTTTACTGATGATAAAGGCCCACCTCTAAAAATCATCAAGCTACAACCAATTAAAATGAATATTCTAGAAATCTGCTAGATTGATTCCACTTTGTAATGAGAAGAGCAGGGCTCCGGGAGGGGAGTATTTTCATCCCCTCGCCTTGCACACAGGGTTCCTACCTTCTCTCTGGAGTGGAAGGTAAGCGTGTAAGGTTCCCCTAAGCTCTCCCACCCCATTTTCCCTCAGTATCTTGCCTGCTCTTGCAGGCAGGGATACACATGGCACACGAACGGGCTCTTTACATACATGCAGTTGCACTGCTAATTACACACCCACGCACACGCGTGCATGGCCAGTGTATTGGAGGGTTCTGTATGCCTGTGGTGTGAGCCCTCTTTGTCTCTCGATCCTTTCACTTGACCCCTGGGAACTGCAGCAATATCGGGGAACTCAGGGAATAGCGAGGTGAGGCAAACGGTCCATTTTCCCTTCCCTAGTGGCTGCCACTGCTGGGTCCTCGGAATTTGCAATGCCATTTGCCTCCTCTCACAGGCATCTAATAAAGGGAAACTGAGATGATAAGCCACAGGAGAATACGTGAGCGAGAAAGGGGCCGTTGGACAAGAGATGATGCGTTCGGAATTCCGGAGCTCTGATTTCTGTTTTTACGTACAAAGCCCTAGGAAACTGGAGGAGGCGGCAGAGAAACTCCGAATCTAAAATCCTCTGAGATGATGCTTCTCTGTGCGCCTAGAAACCAGCGCTGGGCGTGTGTCCTGCGCGGGGTTAAGGAATCCCAGGGAGCGCCGGCTGAAAGTCGCTGCACGGCGGCACTGGGACTTTGCGCTTCGCGGGGCTGGCCCCCGAAGACGCATCCAAGCACCGTTTTCCCAGGCGTTGTGCGGGTTTCCTAAACCGTCCAGCTGCCGCCTCAGAAGGGAGTTTCTAGAAGCTCCTTCTCTGCTGCCTCCCCTCCCCCTCTTTTGGTTTTTTACCCCGGCGAGGAGCTTCTCCAGCTCTACTGCGTCTGCCCTCCGAGGGGTACAGGTGCCGCTGTCCCATCCGCCGCCGCCTGGTCCACCCCTCCGCCGGGCGGGCCCGCGGCTTCGGTCCGGCGCGGCTGCACCGCGAACCGTCTCCTGCCTGGCCGCTGCCGGCGGCCCGGGACTCCCCGCCCTCCCGCGCGACCCCGCGCTCGGGCGGGCGGCGCTTGCGGCGGGCAGGGGGCGGGGAGGGGAGCAGGGGTTCGTCCGGGGGGTAGCCGCCTCCTCCGCAGCCCGCCGGCGCCTCGAAACCCGGACCTGCCTCCGCCTCTTCCTCCGGCAGCTCCATCCCGCCTCCCGCGCCTCGTCCTCCTGCCGCCCCCGCCGCCGCGCCCCCGGGTGGCTGCCTCGGCGGACCCGGGAGGGGGTCCGTCCGCCGCCCGCTCGGCTCGGCCCGGCCCGGGGGGCGTGCATGCCCCTGCGGCCCGCGGCGCTCACCAGCAGCATGCTCTATTTCCAGATGGTGATCATGGCAGGGACGGTGATGCTGGCGTACTACTTCGAGTACACGGACACGTTCACCGTGAACGTGCAGGGCTTCTTCTGCCACGACAGCGCCTACCGCAAGCCCTACCCGGGCCCGGAGGACAGCAGCGCCGTGCCCCCCGTGCTCCTCTACTCCCTGGCCGCCGGGGTCCCCGTGCTCGTGGTAAGCCCGGGGGCACTCGCCCTCGCCCCGAACCCGTTTTTCCTCCCCTCGCCTTCTGGGTTGGGGGCCCGCCGAGGTCCGGGCGCCTCAGCCTCTGCCTTCTAAGTTCCTCCAAGTTGCCGGCAGCCCCTTCCCCAGAGGACAGTGTTCTAGGGCGCGTCGGGGGTGGGTGCCAAGGAAGCCCCCAGCTCTCCGCGGCTGCCGCTGCAGCCTCCCCGCAACCCCGCGCTGGCTGCACCGTAGGGTGTCACGAAGAGGGATGGGAGGGAAAGGGGTTGTGGGAGGTGACGGGTGGGAGTCGGGGCTGGGGAGGAGGTGAGTTATCGGGCTGAATCTTGAGTTCATCTACTCTGTGGCCTTGCTCTGCTGGCCGCCGCCTCTCACCTAGCGACGGGAAGGCGAGCGGCAGCGGGGCCGGCGAGCGGGAGACGGGGATCAATTGCTGGATTGTGGAAGGGACTCCTGCTTCCAGAGTTGGGGCGCATATGTCCGGTTTACCGCCTGCTTTCTTTCTCGAAAGGCAGTGCCAATGGCACTAAGCTGACCAGGGAACAAATACCTAAAAAAGGATATGAGAACTCTTAAATGAAGAGGCTCCAGAAACAGTGCTTGCTGAAAAGCGGGAGCTGTGCTTAAATTATAAGATTTATTTAAAGGCTGTTCCACTCCCTGGGCAGCTTAAGTCCTTTTCCCCTAGAGCCTCTCTGAGAATGTCTCTTAGGTTTATGAACTCTGTGTGTGTATGTGTCTACGGTCACACCTGCACACACATAAATATATATACACACACATACGCATACGTAATTATGAAGCTAATAATCGTTTAATAATTTCTTATGTGAATGTGGTGCAAAGTTATCGGTAGGAGAATTCCTGTTTTTTCAGAAGACAATATATGGTTCCTTTAATATTGTCAAAGTACTGGAGGTTCCCTTCTTGTGGTCGCTTCTTCCCTTCTCTCTCAACAGATAACAAATGAAGAGGGAAAGAAAAGGTACTTTTTTTTCAGTGGTTGAGCTACAGTAATGAATGTTAAGAACATCTCTTTTATCTAAGGTTTGGATACTCATGGTTTCTTTGATTTCAGGGGAAATGAGTCGTAATTTACAAAATAATGAAAAGTTCCCACCCATTATGGAATTCCATAAACAAGCCAAGAAACTTCTTGGTAACTTTAAAGTCAAATCCAGCTCAAGTTTACTGGTTTGAAAAGTGTTAGACCTTGCACCAGAAAATGTTTGTTTTTTTCCATTGTAATTTGCTAAACTATGCCAGAAAGTCCAAATATGGTGTCATGTTTATTTTCTCACCTCTATTTGAGAAGCTGTAAGAGAAAAAATTAATTGGTGATTCTCAGGCCCTTTTGTTTTCTGCAGATGTTGGGTTTCCAAGGCGCATGGTTTTCAAGAGACTAAATAGCTCAGGGATTTTTCAAGATTTTTTTCTTTTTTAAGAAAAAAGCCTGTCATTTTCAGGACACTGGTTTGGTTTCAACCATAATCAGTAATGTCTGTAACTTGTCAATTGTTAATTACCATTCTGTGTCACATTTAAAAGAGATAGCACTTTTCAGATCCAAGTATCCATCCCTGTTGAGGTGCCATTTAAAGATGCTAACATATTTGCACAAATAACTGGATTATTCTCCACTTAGGGGGAGCTACTAAGGGGAAAGAGAATTCATTAGTCATTATTGAGTGCCTACTTTGTGCTGGGCACTGGATAATCAGGGCCACTTATACTTCTCAAAGCAACCCTTCCAGGATATACAGTCGATTAACATTTGAGGCTCCAGAGGATCAGATAATAAACTTAAAGCACCTGAAAATGAAAATGGTGGGTGTGGTGTTTGATGTCTCTGCGACCTCATGCCAAATGCCACACTGCTTGTCCTAGTTCCAGAGAACACTTTCTCTGAAAGAAGTTAAGAAAGGTTGCCAGGGTGAGGATCCAGAATATACTCATGAGATTTTAAAAGGAATGACCCAACTTGATTTCCATGTTTTGATTTTCAGTTCTTTAGTTACAAGAGAGAGAATTTGGGAGCCAGTGTGCAGAGAAGGAAGTGTTGGGTTTTGTGTGTATGTGTGTGTGTGTGTAGAAAATTCTTTATTTTATTTTTTTTACAATACTGTATTGGTTTTGCCATACATTGACATGAATCAGCCACAGGTGTACAGGATCTCCCAATGCCGAAGGCCCCTCCCACCTCCAAGTGTTGGGTTTTTGAGCCTAGCTCTGATGCTGGCCTGTTTCCTCTTCTGCTCTTCCCACTAGTACACTCTCCCAATGTGAATGGTTGGGAACAGTAATGGCAGCCCTGTCTTTCCATTCCTCTCAAGAACACTGACTTAGCCCAGTTACTTTTCATGAAAACAATGTTCCTAATAATAGTGTTAGCAATACCTGTCATTTGTTGGATTTTATCCTCTGTGCATGCGTGCACGCTTCAGTCATGTCCGACTCTGCGACTCTGTGGACTATAGCCTGCCAGGCTCCTCTGTCCATGGGATTCTCCAGGCAAGAATACTGGAGTGGATTGCAATGCCCTTTTCCAAGGCATCTTCTGGACCCAGGAACCAAACCCACATCTGTTAGTATCTTCTGCATTTGCAGGTGGGTTCTTTACCACTAGCACCACGTGGGAAGCCCTTTATTTCCTATATTTATCTAATACTTGAATTACTTATGAAAGCTGTTATTATTGTCAACTAACTTTTGGGAAAACTGACATTTAGAAAGGTTAATTAGCTTGCCAAGGACCAAGCCTAAAAACATTACCTCCAGAGTTTTAACCCTACTATGTCAAACCTGTGCCTTTTCCATTACAATATTCAAATTCAGCTTACTCATAAATCATTCTTCTAAACAAATGCCTCAAATGGTCTCTTTCCCCATCTTCTACATTTCTTGGACTATAGTGATAAAGATTCTGTATAATATATATATATATATTTAGCCTTCAAACTCATTTCTAATCCTTAAAACTAATTTTGGAAAGTAGTTCTCCTCACTACCACAATCAGTGGTTCGGTTTCAAACTTACCAGATTTATTTATCTAAAAGTGAAAGGCAATATATTCTTTACATTTTGTCACTTATGTATAGTGTTGACTTGGGGAGAGTGTATGGAGTCTGACAGATTCATCGTGCATTCTGCTGTTACATTAAGAGTTGAGGATTCTACTTGCGATGTAACCTTGATTGCTATGTAACAATCAATTTACAGCTCCTTAATTCTTAATTTTCTAAGTCACAGGATTTTGAGTGTTAAATAGGATATAATATGTAAATATCATTCTTGGCTCATAGGTGATAATCCGTAGGAGATCACTCTCTAATTAACATTATTAACAAAATAGTAATTCAGTAAATGCTTATTGAATTCCTGTGTTGCTTGCACTGTATTAGCCAGAGTAGTGGCTATAAAAAAGGCCATTTCAGAAGTAATCTATGGTCACTGATCCTAAAGAGTTTACACACTAAGTTGGGAAAGTAGATAAAACCATGCCAAAGTCATAAATCACCATAATAAAAGTAGGAGATCACTCTCTAATTAACATTATTAACAAAATAGTAATTCAGTAAATGCTTATTGAATTCCTGTGTTGCTTGCACTGTATTAGCCAGAGTAGTGGCTATAAAAAAGGCCATTTCAGAAGTAATCTATGGTCACTGATCCTAAAGAGTTTACACACTAAGTTGGGAAAGTAGATAAAACCATGCCAAAAGTCATAAATCACCATAATAAAAGTGTCATATGCACATGTATGTATATGTATACACACACACACACACACACACACACACATGAATATATACCACAAAGACGCCTGGTGGTTCAAAGAGGACAAAATCATTTTTCATTGAAGAGAGGGAGAAAGGGTTCTTGAAGCAAATGGAGGCTTTTGGGATGTGATTTGAAGGAGGGCCAAAATGGAGGTTGAGTCAGGACATCGAAGAAGCAGCTGTATGACCATGAACTACGTGCTTGGTGGAGAGAATGCAGCCTGTACTTGTGAAACAGGCAGTGGTCGGTCTTGTTTCTACCGTGGTGTGCGGGGAACACAGGGATATAGGGCTGAAGAGGAAGACTAGGGTCTCAGCACCGAGTCCTGGAGTGTCAGGCTGAGTTTTTCTCAGTTTTTTGGGAACTGAGTAGGGACTTGTGTGATGGGTGGTGTTTTAGGACATTTTGGGGACCATAGTGTAGGGCTCTTCTGTTATTAAATATCCATGTAAGATAATTTTAGGCTCTTTATCCCCAGGTCTGTTTTGTGTTGTGAAATATTATTATTTTAATTGTGTTCTCAGGAAACACCTGTAATTTGACTCATTTACAAAGATGACATGGTTTACAAACTCTTTTAAAACAGGTATTGTTCAGTTTGATATGTATAGCATTTACAAAAGCACCACCGTCAGGATTTACAGATGTAAATTTGATAAAGGACCTGTGTTTTTTGTTGATTAAAAGACCTGGTGTTGACAATGGTTTCTGCTCTCTACATTTGGATACAGTGGCCACTACACTAGCCCCTCTTATTCCTTAGATCTCTGAGCAACACAGATGATCTGAAGGAGACAAAGCTAAACCGTCCCTCTTCACAGAGCCAGAATGAAAGCTGGAAAAGCAACCCTGAGCTGGGCACGTCTGAGGGGGAGGGAATATTTCTGACTCGGTATGCCTGCATCCGCAGGAAGCTCCCTCGGCTCTGAGACTGAGGCATGGAGCTGCTACTGCTGCTATCCCAAGGATGTTGCATTTCTAAATGTGGTGGAAGTAGATGGTGAGAGAGATATCTCATATCCAGAGCTCCATCTTGTTAAATACTCGAAGCTTCCCCACAGACCTCCCTCCTTTGAATCTTGCCTTGGGTGCCCACTCCTGACTCTGCCCGTCTCCACTCCCAGAATACACTGTGGTGTGGGCTTCCCTGGTGGCTCAGAGGTTAAAGCGTCTGCCTCCAATGCAGGAGACCCGGGTTCGATCCCCTGGAGTCAGGAAGATCCCCTGGAGAAGGAAATGGCAGTCCACTCCAGTATTCTTGCCTGGAGAATCCCATGGACAGAGAAGCCTAGTGGGTTACAGTCCATGGGGTCACAGAGTCGGACGCGACTGAGTGACTTCACCTCACCTCTGTGGTGTGGCCAGGAGAAAAAGCACAGGTATTAGCGTTAGGTCTGAATTCTTATCCTGCTTTTTCTCACTATCCATGTGAACTTAGGAAATTTTACTTATTTATAAGCCAAGGATTAAACAATATGCTTCCTGAGAGGCAGTGTCTATAGAGGTTAAGGTTACAATTCTGGGGTCAGATTGTAAGCCCAGATTTACCACTTTCCAGCTATGTGAACTTGAGCCTGTCTTTCTATGCCTGTTTCTTCTGTAAAATGGAGATCATATGAGTATGAAATTGGTTAGCGCATGTAAATATCAGATTAGGGCCCAGCTGTATGTGTGTTAGCTACCATTATTCCTCTCAAGGTTTGGGGATAATTAATCACGCAGCCTATTTAAGGCATCTAGCAAAATACCTTTATTAGGAGCTCCAGGGCTGATAAAATATTCGAGGTGGACAGAAGCCACCTAGTTCTATCCATCACCCACAAAATTGGGGAGCCTGATAGCAAAAATAGTAAAATTCAATCAGACCTCTGTTCTTCCAGTCCAGTCAGTGATTTCTGCCTTTGACAGCACCTTCATTTCTTCAGCAGGGTAACACTAGCTAATATTTCCTATGTACCAGACACTGTGTTCCTTTGTTTAATGCTCACCACAGTAACATACTTTCTTTAAACATACACACTATCATTAAACCCACTTTTTAATGAGAAATGAAATGTTTACTGAGATTAGATGTCAGACTTGTATTAAATTTTTTCAGTCCATTAATATAATTAATCTTCACAGTAAACTTCTGAAGGAGACTTGGATGTAAAAAGGTGAGATGATCAGTCCAGAGTCCTACAGTGCCAGTGCCAGGATCGTCAAAGCCTGTGTGTTTAGTTATTCTGTAATGTACCTTTATCCTGACATGTCAAACAGATCTTTAAAGGTAATTAGTCACGGGGATTCCACACTGAAAGGGTCAAATTTTTCTCAAAGCTTTTTTCTTCAGTTTCTTTTTTTTTTTTTTCTGATTTGATGGGAAACTTTGTGTTCCAGAGTAGATATGGTTTCAATGTGTAGTGTAGGAAATTGATTTGTTTCCTATGAAGCTTGAAATGTCATGGAAAGGTGGGTAGCAACGGGACGGATTCAAAGATGTTTCTGTTCTGATCTGCAGCCACGTGTCTTATCTCTCTGGCGCACATGGGTATGGTGCTGCAGGTACCTGCTTTTCTCTGGAACCCTCTGGTTCTAGATCTGCAAACGGCAGTGCACGGAGAGCTGAGGCGTCCTCTGTATCTAAGGCATGTTTCTTAAAATGGACCCTAGTACTAGATTTGGGGGGAGTAGTGAACACACGGAAATTGTGGTGTAAAAAGCCATATGTATGTATGTGTGCCCATGTGTGTGTACAGGCATGTGTGCATTTTCCTAGTACGAGCCTGGTGGCTTTATCAGATTGTCAGAAATGCCCAAGATTCCTAAAAGTTAAGAACTACACTTTGAGGATTTATGACTCTGTTTAAACTCCTCCTCATGTCTCTGAGGGCTTTTCTTTACTTAGATATTCTCATTCATATTCCTTCATTCATATTCATCCTCCCTCTTTCCCTTCTCCCTCCCTGCATTCCTTTGATAGTCTCTTTTTTCCATTTATCCCCTCCCCTTTGCATACCGATTAAGAAATTGTTATGGGGGTCAGGAATCTGAATCCTCTCCTTCTCCTTCTGCCTCTTCTCCTGCCCCTCCTCCTCCTCTTCCCTTCTCCCCCACCCCCTCCATCCTCTGTCACTCATTATCCCTGTGGCTTCTCTGCAGCAGTTACCTTATGTGAAAACATGTTGACTTATTCCTGCCCATCTTTCCTGTCTTGCGGAGCAAGTTTTGAGAATCAAATGGGTGTAAATGCATGTTAGAGACAATAAATCACTACATGCACATAAGGAAAACATAACGTGAGCAGATTACATGTGTTATCTAGCTGCTTGGTCATTGGAGATGGTTATATTGCTTATAGCGTGGCTTTGCCAGCCCGATACACTTACTCTGTGGAGTAGAAAAATGAATGAGATTTTTATACTTCTTTTCTTAGTTTCTTGTAGAGAGAATAGCAAAAATAAAAAGCCAACAGTATGAAACGGCCTAATTATCATAGCACATAATTCTAATACCCAATGCTGTATTTCAAAATATTTCAATAAGCTCTTATTTTCAAGATTATTATAAAGAGTCATCTCATTCATTTGTGTAATTTGGAAGAAATAATGTTTCCAGGGAGCAGTGTTGATGCCATCTGTTAAGTATGCATTGATCATATTAATTTTTAAATTAGAACTGTGCCCAAAAGTCATTATTTATAAGTTTGAAATGATAACAATACATCTACTGTCTGCTAGGCACAATGGTATTACTTCGCACGTATAACAAGGGAGGCATATTCACTGCCCTTCGATAGTTCAGACACTGTGCGTGAAATTATATCTCTTATTCTCAACTTTCTTGTCTGTAAGACTGAAACGATGATACTTCCCGTACCTTTTAAGAATTAAATATAAACATGCATGAAATAGTAAGTGATAGCTGCTCTTTTATCATAAATACCAATGACATCTATTGGTAGTACATGGCAAAAGGATGTCACCCTTAATTATTTCTGTTGAATGGAAGTGGTAAGTCATTAACTCTTCATAATAACTCTTTTAGGTACTGTGTGTGGTAACACATCTAAGGAGCTTAAGCAGTTTGCTCCACTGGGATCTGAATCAGTTACTTCAATCCTGTTCTTTCTTGGCTACCTACCATTGCCCACCAATTGGATTCACAACATAAATGGTGTCATTCCTAGAAGACAGGGGAGAGTTAAAGCATCTTGAGTATATATCACTGTGCATTTTACAGTAACCTTATGCTTGTGAATGTATAAGCTCATTTACAACCAGGCATGAAAAGGGGTATTTAAAATAATCTGTGTTCAAAGGTAACACTTCATTGGTTTCTAAGACCAGCGGAATAGCCAGTGGCCCTGCTGTGCGTGTTCAGTCGTGTCCAACTCTTTGGGCCCCCATGAACTGTAGCCTGCCAGGTTCCTCTGTCCAGGGAATTATCCAGGCAGAAAACTGGAGTAGGTGGCCGTTTCCTACTCTAGGGGATCTTCCCAACCCAGGGGATCAAATCTGTGTCTTTCATGTCTCCTGCTTTGGCAGGCAAATTTCTTTACCACTGAGCTACCTGGAATAACCAATAGAACTTGCTTTTCCCAGATCAACATTCCATGTAGATAGATGGAAGAGGCAAGTTCTGAGGTCAGAGATCCTATAGTTAGGAAGATCTTTTTAACAGCCTTTGAAAAATCATAGGAATATCATTTTGATGGGAGATATTTTATCTGAATATAGCATGTGAAATGGAGTTCTATATTCAGTAATATTTAAACTATTTCTGAGAATGCCAGTTTTCACTCAGCAGGCTGGTTACTTTTTTAGTCTTATTATGACAGATGTAGTTTGAGAATCACTGTCAGGAAAATCACTTTTTTTTTTTTTTTTTTTGAAAACAGAATCTTGAGATTTTTTTCCAGATCAGGTGCATTTGAAACTTTAAAGACAGTCTTTTGATGGACTTTTCTCATTGAGAGAACATGTGTGAATGGAAATGTGTGTGTGTGTTTGGTATTTAATAAATTTATAATTTCTTGTATGGGTTCATTATCTCCCTTGTTTCTAACCTTTATAGTGCTCCGCCACCCTTGTCCTAAGAAAAGAAAATTTCTGGAACATTCCTCTGTATCCTTTCAGACTAAGCACCAACTCCTGTGAGCAGATGTTTTTCCTTAGATGAGATAGCTGCATTCACGTCTATGATTCCTTCATGTCTTTAGCACATGCAGTGTGCTAAGTTGCTTCAGTCTTGTCCAACTCTTTGCAACCCTGTGTACTATAGCCCACCAGACTTCTTTGTCCATGAGATTTTCCAAGCAAGAATACTGAAGTGGGTTACCATGCTCTTCTCCAGGGCTCTTCTTGACTTAGGGATCAAACCCGCATCTCGTAAGTCTCCTGCATTGGCAAGTGGGTTCTTTACCACCTGTGCCACCTCTTTAGCACATTATGGCATTAAAAAAATCTTATATTGTGCTTTATGTTGTATTTATTTTTATTCATGTTTCCATCACTAGATCTGAGCATCTCAAAGTCAGAGTTTTATAATCTGACTCATCATGCCCAGCTCTTTGGTTATTTTTGGGTAGAAGTTTGTGATGATGAGATTATAATAACCAAATTCTGCTGAGTGCACACTTAATAACCATTCATTAAAATAGGCAAAGTAGTTCGTACAGTCTGTTCTGTAAGTTTAATAAACTGGCAGGTCTCTGTCCTTTGAGGTATTGTAAGTGTATAAACCTTATATAAAAGATATATATAGAAAAGAAGCATAGTCAAGGTATGATTCTGTGTCCCCCAATTGACACACTTCAAGCAGACATACTCCTGTCCATTGAGAACCAAGTCAGAGGGCTATAGGTTACAGGCCTTGCAGGATTTTATACCTTGTTTGTTCAAGGGTAGGAAGTATTTCCAAACTATTTTAGTCAATCTGCATAGTTTGAATTCTACCAAGTAAGAGTCTTTTTTTTTTAGCATTTATCATGCTAACTAAAATTCTCTACTTTGGTCAATTAAATATATGTATATATATTTTTTATCAACAGTGCTACTTTAGTTGTTAATTAACATGCATGCATACCAAGTTGCTTTAGTTCTGTCTGACTCTATGACCCTATGGACTATTGCCTCTGTCCATGGGAATCTCTAGGTAAGAATTTTGAATGGGTTGCCATGCCCACCTCCAGGGGAATCTTCCCAACCCAGGGATCAAACCTGTGTCTCTTATGCTTCCTGCTTTGGCAGGCAGGTTCTTTACCCCTAGTGCCACCTGAGAACCCCCGTCAGTTAACATATGATGGCAAAAAGATTTGTGGCAGTCTCTTTGGTGTGTGACCTTTCTGATAAAACTATTGTGACTATTGGGATTCTTCTTCCCTCCCTCCTCTTTCCTTCTTTCCTTGAGCAAACATTTGTTGAGTACTTTCCATGGGTAGCTTACCTTGAAAACAAGGCTTATAGATATTGCTCGACTTGCTCCAAATTCCAAAAATAGGATTAAAGCTAATTTCCCACTTCTCTAAATCTCTCAGAACAGTCTTAGGAAATAAAAGGCTCATGAAATCATGGGATGCTTAAAGACAAGTGTAGTCCTGACATATCTACAGTTACCAAAGTAACTTACGGCATTTCCTCTCCAAGGACACGTGTTGATACAACCAGAACTTCTATGTTGCGGAAATTGTGTTTTGCATTTCGAGCATAATGATCCCTTTTTTAAGGGTGCTCTCAGTGGTGCCAGCAAAAACTGTACTTTCCTATCGAGGTTTTTAATCGAGATTTCAGATTTAGCTTTTTCTCACACTGGATTGCACGGAAGTGCTCTTGACACTGAGAAATATCCTGTATTTCCAGAGATCTCATCAAAGCAGAATACCATGTTCTCCCAAACATCAAAATTGAGCAGTCTTGGATAAAGGCAGTGCACCTGGGGCCTCATCTTGTAATTTAAAATGAGCTCCTGACATTTCCAGTTGAAAAACAAACCACTATCTTCGGGTTGGTGGCAATGACCTCTTCCTTCACACGTGCCTTTCCAGCGTGGGCTTTGCTGAGTTACTCAAATGAATGAAGAGACTTAGTCAAAACTACGTGACAACCCTTTTGGTCTCTCACAAAGAGACCTTTGTTTCTTCTTCTCACTGGCTCCATCACATGGTTCCTTGGGGTCCCCTTTTCCTTTTTCCTGGGGCTCAGTCTAGAATACAGATAGAGAAATCCAGTAGACACTTTATTCAAGCCACACTGACAGGCTTTTTCTGCCACTCCATTTTTGGAAAAGATTTGTGAACCCATTGTGAGAGAGATTATGCTTCTTTGTAGCTGGAACTTTTTCATCATGAAAGAGGCCTTAGAGATCATTTAGTTTCATCTCCTAATTTCCAAATGAATGCCAGAGAGATTAAATGACTTGCCCAAGGCCACGCAGCTAGTGAGAAACTACATGGACAGCAGGACATATCCAGGCACTTGGTGCACATCAATCTTTGTAAGTACTTTACACATATTAACTAATTTAATCCTCGCAATATTAGGGATAGGCACTATTGTTATCCCAGTTTACAGATGAGGACACTGATGCTCAGAAAGATTAATCAACTAGCACAGCAAGGAAGTGATGTACCTGCATATGCGCTTTTAACACAGTGTTGGTTCTCCTCCTCAGGACCAAATTTTTGTCATCTCTGGGAGGGGTTGTGACTGCCTGCAAGAAATCATTCTGCATAGCAGTATTAATAGTAGTTAAAAGATAGAGATGAAGAGTATGTGATTATTGTGATAGCTTCTTTTTTATGAATTTATACTGTTGATTGAATATTGTATTTACAGTTAACACTTAATCAGTGATAGCGAAGAGGTAGTAGCAGGTTAGGAAAAAAGCATGTAATTTTACCAAAATCATTTGGTTCTGTGAGGCTTTCCTTTATTTTGCTGACATCAAATCTTTTCAGACAAAAAGTAAAACTACATTTGAAATTTGCAAATGGATATAACAAAAAACTACCCATTTTGATACACAGATCTTAAATTCTTATAATATGATTTTAACATAGCACAATATAATTGTCACAGTATATAACTGAACAACTGCACTCACGGCAGTTACTACGTTCAGCATACTAGTTTGGCATAAGTTTGGCAACTAGTTAGAGTCATGGGAGAACTAGTCAGTGATATATTTCAGGGAAAAAGACATTTATATATTTTGAATCTTTTTTTTTTTTTTTGGAGGAACTTAGAAATACTCTTGAATCTTGGTCCAGTCCTGTGGTGCTGTTTCCTGTGAAACAGCAGTGACCTAAGAAAGTGCAGCTCTCTGCTCCATGTGCTTTATGTAATTCTCCCTGCTCTTCGTTTCCATCTATTTAAATAATCTCTATTCTTTTGGGGCAGCCCCAATCCCATCTTTTTCCTACACTTCTCTTGATGCATCTAATCAATGGTAATCTTTCCTATAAACTCCTTTTAAAATAACTCTTTGCCCTTATATACTTATTTAAAACAGGAGTAATTGCAGGTGTAGAGTGGGGAAGAGGAGAGAAAGCAAGACAAAAGGAACCATAGTCATAATATACTATTTTATGGAACTAGTGAATGCAGAGAATTGTTAATAAATTTTGTATATGCAGGTTTCATGGATCTGAAATTTAAATAAAAGGAGCAGTGACTCGCTGATCTGACTGGCAAGTGACCTGAGTTGTCTTCCTTGCTCTGCTAGTTGCGACTTTTGAGACCTTGAGAAAGCCACATAGCTTTTTGGCCACTGTAACATCAGATAACTGGTTTTACCTCCACTCGGGGCAGAAAACAGACTCATGGCTCCCAGAGAAGCCCTTTCTGTGCATGAAACAAGTCTGACTGTTAGGACAGTCTACCTTAACAGTGAAAGCCTGTCTCCTTGTCTTCTGCTTAGTGGTCTCTCACCTTGTGAAGCCATATGGAACAACCTAGATGGTTTCCCAGTGAAAGTGTTAGTTGAGCAGTCGTGTCCAACTCTTTGCAACCCCATAGATTGTCGCTGACCAGGCTCCTCTGTTCATGGAATCCAGGCAAGATTACTGGAGTGGGTTGCCATTTCCTTCTCCAGGGGATCTTCCCGGCCTAGGGATCGAACCTGGTTCTCCTGCATTGAAGGCAGGTTCTTTACAGTTTGAGGCACCAGGGAAGCCCAGTGTATGAAGTTATCTTTCAGTTCTCTGACTCTTCTTGAGATTTATGGTCTTCAGCTTGACAACGCATGAATTTGAGTCCATTTTACCATTCTGGCCACTCACATCTGACTTTTCTCAGATGTTCTGTGTTTTTAAAGCATGGCACCAGTACCAAATAGTGTATTTCAGATGTACTTTCATTCCTGGCAAATAGAGCAGAAATTTTTCATACTCTTTTTTCTTAATGTTTTTGCCTTGGGATCAGTATAAAGTCATCTTATGGTCTATAAGTTATCTATAAAAGAAGTAGGTTAAATTTTTCACCAAGTAGGCAAAAGTACTGTATGGCAATGTATACTGTTCCTCCCATGACCACAGCAAACATTGCTAAGAGATCCTGCCACTTTCTCTCTGAGTCTGATCTAGGAGTTCAGTCTTTAAGACAGAACTCCACGCAACTTTTTATGATCAGATTTGACCTCTTGGAATCAAATGACTAATAAATCTTTCCAACTGTAGGTAGCCTATACAGTGTAGTATAGTACACGTCTATGCATTGTGGTTCAGTTCAGTCGCTCAGTTGTGTCTGACTCTTTGCGACCCTGTGAACCACAGCATACCAGGCTTCCCTGTCCATCACCATCTCCTGGAGTTCACCCAAACCCGTGTTCATCGAGTCGGTGATGCCATCCAACCATCTCATCCTCTCCTCCTGTCCTCAATCTTTCCCAGCGTCAGAGTCTTCCAATGAGTCATCTCTTCGTATCAGGTGGCCAAAGTATTGGAGTTTCAGCTTCAACATCAGTCCTTGCAGTGAACACCCAGGACTGATCTGTAGGATGGACTGGTTGCATCTCCTTGCAGTCCAAGGGACTCTCAAGAGTCTTCTCCAACACCACAGTTCAAAAGCATCAATTCTTTGGCGCTCAGCTTTCTTTATAGTCCAACTCTCACATCCATACATGACTACTGGATAAACCATAGCCCTGATTGTTGGCAAAGTAATGTCTCTGCTTTTTATGGTTGGTGCTGCTGCTGCTAAGCCACTTCAGTCGTGTCCGACTCTGTGTGACCCCGTAAATGGCAGCCCACCAGGCTCCCCCATCCCTGGGATTCTCCAGGCAAGAACACGAGTGGGTTGCCATTTCCTTCTCCAATGTATGATAGTGAAAAGTGAAAGTGAAGTCACTCAGTTGTGTCCAACTCCTAATGACCCCATGGACTGCAGCCTCCCAGGCTTTTTATGGTTAATTGCATGCAAATATTATGACCATCAAAAGATTGTAAATTCTTATAGAAGAGCAAATATGTCTTTTATATCTTTGACTCTTGTTCACCATGTAATGCCCAATACAATGCCTTTCAAATAGTAGATATAGGTAATGATTTGTGTGTTTTAAGAGAAGAGAATTAGAGAAGTATAAATTAAAATTATTTGGAATACCTATTCATAGATACTTAAACCATAAAAGTCCAAGTTGTTTTTCTAAAATCCATCTTTAAGATTTAACTTTATTTTTTTTTTCTATTTTACAATACTGTAATGGTTTTGC
>SJYC01105834.1:0-26648 GCA_006408675.1 Madoqua kirkii | reverse complement strand
TGGCAATGTATACTGTTCCTCCCATGACCACAGCAAACATTGCTAAGAGATCCTGCCACTTTCTCTCTGAGTCTGATCTAGGAGTTCAGTCTTTAAGACAGAACTCCACGCAACTTTTTATGATCAGATTTGACCTCTTGGAATCAAATGACTAATAAATCTTTCCAACTGTAGGTAGCCTATACAGTGTAGTATAGTACACGTCTATGCATTGTGGTTCAGTTCAGTCGCTCAGTTGTGTCTGACTCTTTGCGACCCTGTGAACCACAGCATACCAGGCTTCCCTGTCCATCACCATCTCCTGGAGTTCACCCAAACCCGTGTTCATCGAGTCGGTGATGCCATCCAACCATCTCATCCTCTCCTCCTGTCCTCAATCTTTCCCAGCGTCAGAGTCTTCCAATGAGTCATCTCTTCGTATCAGGTGGCCAAAGTATTGGAGTTTCAGCTTCAACATCAGTCCTTGCAGTGAACACCCAGGACTGATCTGTAGGATGGACTGGTTGCATCTCCTTGCAGTCCAAGGGACTCTCAAGAGTCTTCTCCAACACCACAGTTCAAAAGCATCAATTCTTTGGCGCTCAGCTTTCTTTATAGTCCAACTCTCACATCCATACATGACTACTGGATAAACCATAGCCCTGATTGTTGGCAAAGTAATGTCTCTGCTTTTTATGGTTGGTGCTGCTGCTGCTAAGCCACTTCAGTCGTGTCCGACTCTGTGTGACCCCGTAAATGGCAGCCCACCAGGCTCCCCCATCCCTGGGATTCTCCAGGCAAGAACACGAGTGGGTTGCCATTTCCTTCTCCAATGTATGATAGTGAAAAGTGAAAGTGAAGTCACTCAGTTGTGTCCAACTCCTAATGACCCCATGGACTGCAGCCTCCCAGGCTTTTTATGGTTAATTGCATGCAAATATTATGACCATCAAAAGATTGTAAATTCTTATAGAAGAGCAAATATGTCTTTTATATCTTTGACTCTTGTTCACCATGTAATGCCCAATACAATGCCTTTCAAATAGTAGATATAGGTAATGATTTGTGTGTTTTAAGAGAAGAGAATTAGAGAAGTATAAATTAAAATTATTTGGAATACCTATTCATAGATACTTAAACCATAAAAGTCCAAGTTGTTTTTCTAAAATCCATCTTTAAGATTTAACTTTATTTTTTTTTTCTATTTTACAATACTGTAATGGTTTTGCCATACATTGACATGAATCAGCCACAGGTGTACACGATCTCCCAATGCTGAAGCCCCCTCCCACATCCCACCCCACACCATCTCCCTGGATCATCCTGTACACCAGCCCCAAGCATCCTGTATCCTGTATTGAACATAGACTTGCCCTTCATTTCTTATATGATTGTATACATGTTTCAGTGCCATTCTCCCAAATCACCCGACCCTCTTCTTCTCCCTCAGAAGCCAAAAGTCCATTCTATACCTCTGTGTCTCTTATGTTGTCTCACTTACAGGGTCATCATTACTATCTTTCTAAATTCCGTATATATGTGTCAGTATGCTGTATTGGTGTTTTTATTTCTGGCTAACTTCACTCTGTATAATCGGCTCCAGTTTCATCCATCTCATTAGAATTGACTCAAATTTATTCTTTTTAAGGGCTGAGTAATACTCCATTGTGTATATGTACCACAGCTTTCTTATCCATTCATCTGCTGATGTACATCTAGGTTGTTTCCATGTCCTGGCAATTATAAACAATGCTGCAATTGTCTCTTTTAACTTTATTTACCAGTCATCTCTAAAGTCAAATATTTTCCCATGTACACTTAATTTTTTTTGTGGATTCAAAGAGGTTGCCCTAATGGTAAAGAATCCACCTGCCAGTGCAGGAGACCTAAGAAACACAAGTTCGATCACTAGGTCAGGAAGATCCCCTGGAGTAGGAAATGGCACTCCATTTCAGTATTCTTGCCTGGAAAATTCCATGGACAGAGGAGCTTGGTGGGCTGTGTAGTCCATGGACCACAAAGAGTTGGATGTGACTGGGTAACCAAGCACACAGACATATAGAATGTAGTTAAAAATAAATCTTATTTACTCATGTGGAGAATATTTCAAACATCTGTCATTTGTTATAAAAATCTTTAAAATCATCACATTTTGCCTCTGTAACCACTGTCTTTTCCCTCATGTCCTTAATTGTCCAAGGCACAATTAAATTTTTATTACTTTGAATCATCACTGCTTAAGCATTTATATGGGCTTCCCTGGTGGCTCAGATGGTAAAGAATCTACCTGCAGTGCAGGAGACACTGGTTCGAAATGTGATATTTTCTCTATTTTCAGTACTTTATATTTCTCAAAACAAATTGGTCCGGATCTTCCCGACCCAGGGAGAAGGGGATGGGTACCCACTCTATTCTTGCCTGGAGAATTCCATGGACAGAGGACCTGGCTGGCTACAGTCCATTGGGTCTCAAAAATCGGACATGACTAACACCACACATATAAGCGTTTATGTAGCGTATGCTCTTTCTTCATCAAATGTGATATTTTCTCTATTTTCAGTATTTTATGTTTCTCAAAACAAATTGATTGATTTAAAGAGCATATCATCTTCCATTCTATTTGGTAAATTAAACCACCAATACATTGCACATGTGAAGTTTGCATGTTTGGTAAATTAGAAAACTTTTTGGATGTTCTCAAGTAGGATTCAGATCATCGTTAGCAGGGTTTCTAAATGAGATGAGTCAAGATTTTATTGTCACTCAGGGTGTCTGAATCATACTCTGTACATTTTCATTAGTAATTATAGATTAAGAGTTGAAACATTTGACTCAATACATGAAACTATTTTTGAGAGGAGTTTCTCTCCTCAGAGAGTGATAAAAATTAGTGGTGCTTTAGAGAATGACATTAATGAGTAAAGGAAGATTCAGTGCTCTGGTGCAGGCAGAATCACTTACAACTTCAATTAACTTCAGAAGGAACCAGGAAAATGAAATTCGGATTTTACTGTTTATGGATACTTTTCATTGAAATTCAGGATTTCCCAATTAGGGTGAAATATCAAACAAATGCAAATTAGTTCCTCTCCAAAGAATCCAATGGTTACAAGGAAATAGCCTACTCCCAATCACGTTAAAGCACAATGATCTGGTATTTAGTAATTCATTCCTCATTTATTCTTTAGGAAATATTTATCAGACTTCCCTGGACAAGGCTTTGTGGTGTCAGGGGCTCTACATATTCAAAGATGGAAGGAAGAATCTCCATTCTCAACGAACTCAAGTTCCATGTAGGTGAAGAGTTGAAATATCCTAATCCTGATAACTGACAGTGATCTGGGATGAGGGAAAGGGAAAAAGGCATAAAAGAGAGGAGAGGAGGTGATGTTAGCTAGTCAGGTAAGTGAAGCAAGGGTGTTCCAAGCAAAGAACAGTCATTTAGACTCGAGAAATGTTCTTGTTTGAAGAAACTCTAAGAGTATCTGGAATAGAAAGGTAATTAGGTTCAGAACAAAAGGATGTTTAGTAAAAAGTACATTATAGTAATACTCAAGGGTTTGAAGTAAAAATTCCCTTATCAGCTTGGAGAGATAAACCTGTGATATACTGTCTAACCTCTAGGCTCACTTGATCTATCTGCAAAATGTGACATCTAAATCTGCCTGTCTTACAAAGTAACTTTATTTCTGTAACTGATTTTAACTAGGAAGTTAACCCTTCAGACACATATGTTCAGTTCAGTTCAGTTCAGTCACTCAGTCGTGTCCGATTCTTTGTGACCCCATGAATCACAGCACGCCAGGCCTCCCTGTCCATCAGCAACTCCCAGAGTTCACCCAAACTCACGTCCATCAAGTCAGTGATGCCATCCAGCCATCTCATCCTCTGTTGTCCCCTTGTCCTCCTGCCTCCAACCCCTCCCAGCATCAGAGTCTTTTCCAATGAGTCAGTTCTTCACATGAGGTGGCCAAAGTACTGGAGTTTCAGCTTTAGCATTATTCCTTCCAAAGAACACCCAGGGCTGATCTCCTGTAGAATGGACTGGTTGGATCTCCTTGCAGTCCAAGGGGCTCTCAAGAGTCTTCTTCAACACATATGTTACATAATATTAAATCATTATTTGCAACATGGACAGTGCTAAATTTATACAATTGCTTATTTGTACAAATTTGTAAATTTGTACAAAAGCTTATGTTAGTATGGACAATTAAAATTAAAATTGGCTAGGATATTTTTGTTACTATTGCTGTGTTTTGCTTCTGTAATAAGGTCACTTTAACTTGCATTTTATAAATTACTTAACAGGTGTACTCACCTGTGTAGTAAATATCTTCAGTCTTCTCATTTTAAATTGGATAGTGAAGTGAAAAATATGCATCTGCATGTTGCTCTAGAAATGTGAGGACATGCGCGTGCACTTCTTTTAAAAAGCACAGGTTGAAATTTATGTGTAATGGAACTGTACTATTCTTGGTAGGTGAAGCTCAGATTTTCCACTTTATGGCATTAAAGATTAAATGTGCTTGCTTTTCTTGCAAGATGCTCTATCCTTCTAAATTTAGTCATCTAATTAAGATTTCCATTCATGGGAAATGACTTTAAAGAGCACATAAGATGTGCTTTTACACAAACAAGCTTTGATTGGATTAATTGGATTTGCATAAATTTTATGATGTGAGTGTGTTAGTGCCTTGGCTTCATCCACCTGGAAGGGAGAATTTTAAAGGATTTGTAAAGAGGAAACACATTAAAGGTTGCAAAGGAAGCATGTAAAAGCAGTCAGGTTATGGAACGTCAAGAACACTGCAGCCAAAGCTTTGGCAATATACAAGCTGGCCAAGTCTGGAAAAGCTGGGCATAAGTAAAAAGAAGTGGGAGGTTCAGAAAGACCACAGGATTTTAAAGTTTGCTTGTTTTTCCCAAAAGAAAAGGGGTCTAGAGCATCCTTGATGCCCAATATGGGCTTGGTAACAGAGGATGGGGGAGCTGGTGGTATGTTTAGGACTGTATGACTGAATCAAGGATGGCAGCTTGGATTGTAGGCAGGAGGCTTCCTGGAGGCAGTTCTAATAGAGGGTCACTTATTCATCAGAGACCTGTCCTGATCGAGGTTTACCAAAAGGATGGCAGCCTGGAACTGGGGCACTGAGAAGTAGGGCAGGGCAGGGCAGTGCCGGAAAGCAAAGAGGTGGTGATACGGAGGAAGGCATCCTGAGTAAGAAAAGGCAGGCTGGTCTGAATAGGCACATCCAGGAGAGTCAAGGGGACAAAACAGGGTTCTGAGATGAGGCCCCAAACACACAGTCTGGGGCTATGGGGCTTGGCAGCCCAAATTAGGATCACTAGCAGTGGAGAACAGGAATCCTTCCCAGTAGGCAGTGATCAGAGGCTCAGAAATTGGTTCTGAGCCAAGTTTAAACAACAGATGTGAGGCAACAGAATTCAGAAAGCCTTGCTATGGAACCAGACTTCAGACCTTACAGCTGGTCCTGCAGAAGTGATCTGCAGAACATTGGTTCTGGCATTCATGTGTTAAATAGTAATGATGGGATATCAACAGTAGCAACCTCATGACCTCTTATCCTTTATAATCATTTAGAGATGATAAAACCCAGGCTTAGAAAAATTAAGTTTTCTCACAGTCTTACAGTAAAACAGTGGCAGAGTTTAGATTAGACCTGTCCCTGATGTTTTAAACCTTTGATCTTTAACGTGCTTTGTAGAGAGTAAAGAAAAGGGCAGCTGGTGTGAAGATAAATGAGCAGGGCTTTCCTGACCTCAGGAAGCTCATGGTCCAGTTAAAGATCCAGGCTCATGCAGAAATAACCTTAATATTTTAAAAAAACTCACCCTGGTACTAGAAGAGCACCTGGGACTCGGCCACTGTTCGATGTCTGAATGAATATCGAGGGAACTTCGGTGGTTGACCAGTGAAGAAAATGATCAATTTGAACTCAGCCTACAAAGCAGGGGCTTCCCTGGTGGCTCAGAAGGTAAAGATTCTGCCTGTAATGCAGGAGACCTGGGTTTGATCCCTGGGTTGGGAAGATCCCCAGGAGAAGGGAATGGCTACCCACTCCAGTATTCTTGCCTGTAGAACTGCATGGACAGAGGAGCCTGGTGGGCTCCAGTCCATGGCGTCTCAAAGAGTCAGAGGCGACTGAGCAAATAACACATGCTACATCAAGAAGGCTTCTCTGGGAACATGGCAGTTTAGTTACTCAATGCAGGATGCTTCCATGAAGGACAAGCATGTTTGGGTTTGGATGGAAGGGAAAAAGAACTAATATTTACTGAGGTAGATTTAGATCAGATATATCTGAGCTTGGATCATGGATCTGTTTCTAAATAGTGTACCCTGAGACCTGACCTCATTGACTCTTGGTCTTCTTATAACACATGCTCATTGTAGAGAAGCTAGTGCTTTAAAACATGGTAATTTTGGGGGGAGAGTGTGTGATTCAGCTTTCACAAAGGTTCTGTCTTTTTGTATTGTCACCCTTTTCCAAAAGAAGAAACTGAGACTTAAAAAATGTTGTTACTTGCATGCAGTTAAGCAATTTGAAACCAGAAGATCTCCCAGCCTCCAAAATCCATTCTTTTCCTGCCACCTCCAATGACATGCAAGGGATGTACTGAGGGGCTCCAGGAGGAACTTTGAAAAGAGGGAGTATGCTTCTTTCATTTAGTCCAATTGACTGCCTTAGGGAGTTTTTAGAAGGAGAAAGAAAGTAAGAAACAATAGGAAGGAGCAATAATTCATGTGTAATTGAAACAAGTCCAAATGCAACAATAAACCCATCACAAGTGGAGGAAAAGATTTAGAGAATGTGGTAAAAATTCCATATGAACAGCAGGTAGCTGAAATGCTGATTGAAAACATAGTGCTTATAAACTAAAATGTGTGTGTGTGTGTGTGTGTGTGAAAGTCACTCAGTCGGGTCCAACTCTTTTAGGCCTTGTGGCCTATACAGTCCGTGGAATTCTCTAGGCCAGGATACTGGAGTGAGTAGCCTTTCCCTTTTCCCGGGGATCTTCCCAACCCAGGGATCAAACCCAGGTCTCCTGCATTACAGGCGGATTCTTTACTAGCTGAACCACCAGGGAAGCCCAAAAGTAAGATGAAGTGGGTTTACAGATGCAAACATACTCAGTGAGTGAATCAAGGCTATACTGAGTTGATCTAAACAACCAGAATAAAATATATTTTTTGAATTAAGGATTCAAATTTAAGAATTTATGGGTATTTTGAATTAGGAGAAAAGAGCTGAACTGTAAGAACATTAAATAAGATGGAAATGAAAAAAAGGGAAGGAGTGTTAGTTTCCTCCCAGAGTATTATCTGGGATCCATTTGTATTTAACTATCTTTTCATATTTCCTTTTGTCAATTCTGCTGTTCCCAAGTTATTCTCAATTGTTGCAGGATCCCAGATAAGTAGGTATGATAAAAATGTAAGTATGAGGACTTGTGGATTCTCATAGTACCATAAAAAGGAAGCTGTCTTGCTGCTAGATATGTGATATGTATAAAGAGTTTTTATTATCATATTAATGTATTAGCAAAGGTGTAAATTCAGAGCTGCACGGGTTATGTGAGTGTGTGGGATGGATGGGTGATGAAACACTGATGCCAGGGCATAGTACATGATGTCAGATCCGCAGATCCTACCATAGTCAGATCCTACATTTTCACAGAGAATTATCATTCATTCAGCTGGCAGGTGTTCAGTGTGTGATTCAACCAAGCCAAGTTTCTTTTCATTCTTCCTGTCTCCCTCCCTGCTTCCTTTCCTCTCTGTCTTTCTTCCTTCCTTCAGCAGACATTCATATTAATATCTTTCTCTATGCCAGGAACTGGGCAAAGATCTGATAATACAAAGATAAATAAAAGAGTCAGGAATGGTAGCTGAGATTCAGCCACTGTAGACATTCAGTTCAGTTCAGTCGCTCAGTCATGTCCAAGTCTTTGTGACCCCACGGACTGCAGCACACTAGGCTTCCTGTCATAGCCATCTCCTGGAGCTTGCTCAAACTCATGTCCATCGAGTTGGTGATGCCATCCAACCATCTCATCCTCTGTTTTCCCCTTCTCCTCCTACCTTCAATTTTTCCCAGCATCAGGGTCTTTTCCAATGAGTCAGTTCTTTGCATCAAGTGGCCAAAGTGTTGGAGTTTCAGCTTCAACATCAGTCCTTCCAATGAATAATCAAGACTAATTTCCTTTAGGATTGACTGGTTTGATCTTACAGTCCAAGGGACTCTCAAGAGTTTTCTTCAACACCACAGTTCAAAAGCATCAATTCTTTGGCGCTCAGCTTTCTTTATAGTCCAACTCTCCATCCATACATGACTAATGGGAAAACCACAGTTTTGACTACATGGATTGTTGGCAAAGTAATGTCTCTGCTTTTTAATATGCTGTCTAGGATGGTCATAGCTTTTCTTCCAAGGAGCAAGCGTCTTATAATTTCATGGCTGCAGTCAACATCTGCAGTGATTTTGGAGCCCAAGAAAATAGTCTGTCACTGTTTCCATTGTTTCCCCATCTAATTGCCATGAAGTGATGGGACCAGATGCCATGATCTTAGTTTTCTGAATGTTGAGTTTTAAACCAGCTTTTTCACTCCCTTCTTTCACTTTCATCAAGAGGCTCTTTATTTCTTCTTTGCTTTCTGCCATAAGGGTGGTGTCATGTGCGTATTTGAGGTTATTGATATTTCTCCCAGCAATCTTGATTCCAACTTGTGCTTCATCCAGCCTGGCATTTCGCATGATTTGCTCTGCATATAACTTAAAAACGCTAGTTGTAGACATTAGAGGAATTAAAACTCATTCCTGCTTTTCTTCTTTGGTTTTTGACTGACAAAACCTTGGAACTGTCAAAAAATCTTACAACTTTCATCAAAAGTTGCATTCACTAATGATTTATAGTATAACATCAGAGGTAGTTGTGCATGAGCATTTTAAAAGAGTTGCATTCATACTATTCCACCATCACCTTTTCATCTTTATTATCTTTAATTATTGGTTTATTTAACAGGTACTTTCCAAAGGCTTGGTCTACTGTTAGTTAGTTAAGTTGCTCAGTCGTGTCCAACTCTTTGCGACCCCGTGGACTATAGCCCACCAGGCTCCTCCATCCATGGGATTCTCCAGGCAAGAACACTGGAGTGGGGTGCCATTGCCTTCTCCAGGTCTATTGTAGTAGAAGTATATATTATATATGATGGCAGTGTTCTGTAAGATTCTTGTCTATGATTTTTTGCCTTTGCCAATATATTAACATTTTAAAAACTCTTTATTCATATCACATATCCAGCAGCAAGTTACCCAGCAGCAGTATTCTTAGGCCAGTTCTTGACCGGAGAATAAACCGTCCCTCTCTAGCAAATATCCACAAATATCAGCCACTTTCAGGGAAACTGAGTGGATTAAAAACATACCAGAAAAAAGGTATACTTAAATAATGCAAAGATGAGAGACTTTATGAGGGGAGAATCTGGTTCACTTCAAAGAGTTTATTGAATTTGCTGCATTTAAGTAGATGAGTTATAGAAACATCTGTCTATAAAAAACATTACTTGAATCACAAAAATTAGTCGTCAAGAAAAAAGTTAGAAGTTCTAGATACATTAGCATATGTCTATAGAAACAATAATAATACTGCTTTCAGAAAGGAAGGTAGGAGAAAAAGGTACAGATTTTAGGACTTTATTCCTTTCTGATCTGTTTGTTTTGCTTAGACCTTGTAGGAATAATGAGTGGTGAATTGATTGTTTTAGGATGTGTGATTGACACATCAGACAGGATCTAATTCAGGAGCATGACAAATGTCAGAACAGTTGATTAAAATACCCATCCAACACACTGGAGTTTTCTGTGTATTTACTTAATCCATCTACAAATGTATGCTCAGTTTTTTGATAGAGTGTTTATTATAGAGCATTTTATCTTTTAAAGACCAAAAGACAAAGAAACATGGTGAAAAGTTTTCTAAAAGCTCTTCTCTTATTTAATTTTGTATTTCTACCTTAGAAAATCAGTCAAATGTGCACAGTAAGTAAATGCCTAAAAGTCTATATCTGTGATACCCTGGCAGATCTTGCTTCTGTTCTGGCTCCTCTGAAAACCAAGAATCTCTTGAGCCATCTGCAATTACGATGGACCAGGGAGTATAAAAATAGAATCTAGTCCCATGATATCGAGTAGAAATATGCATGTGGGTGTGCTCAGTCGTGCCTGAATCTTGGTTACTCCATGGACTGTAGCCCACCAGGCTCCTCTGTCCATAGAATTCTCCAGGCAAGAATACTGGAGTGGGTAGCCATTCCCTTCTCCAGGGAATCTTTTCAACTCAGGATCAAACCGAGGTCTCCTGCATTGCAGGTGGATTCTTTGCCATCTGAGCCACCAGGGAAGCCCACTTATAGTGCATCTCAATTTGGACCAGCCACTTTATGAGAGCTCAATAGCCAAGTGCCCAGGCTAATGGCAACAGATTGGACAGGGCAGACGTAGAGATGTTTTTCTTGTTATCTTAGAGAAGCTGAGTGGTTTCCTCATCTATTTTTCTTGTGATTTTAAGGAATACTTTTGGATTGATAGGCACCATTTTGAGCTGTACTTCAGAAGACACACCTGGATAGATATTTTTAAAAGTTTTCTCAAAGTAACAAGCACTTGGTTTACTGTAACCACTTCAAATATAATTTTTAAAACACTTTTTCATCAAGGTTAAGAAATAGAAAAAGATGTGGAAATATTAGCACAATGTGAAGCTTAAACTTAGATCAGAAGGGAAATTACAGATTTCCCTTCCATGAATCCTGTTGTAGGAGGAAAAAATTCATTACTGTGTGTGGATTCTCCTCCAATTGCCCTTTTCTTTTGCCAGCTCCTTGTTTATGTTAAAGAAGTACGTGGAGAAAGGTTATTCAAGGCATCATTTAAGCATTCTTGCCTTTTTAAAAAAATAATAGGATTTTGTCTTGTCTTCAGCCCACACAGTGGCGGCAAGTTCCCTCAAAGCCCCAGTTCTATCACTTGTATTTTGCCTTTGTTTCATTCATTCATTGGTTCATGTAACTGTTTGTAAATATCTGTTACATGTCAGGCAACTTATTGGGAGTAGAGGTTAAACAATGAAAAGACTCTCACAAGGTAGTGGGAAAATTGTATATATATAAAAACAGAAATATTAATATACGATGTCCTTCACCACACTCAAGAGGACATATTGTTTATTTTTGTTGGTGTGATGGAGTTTGGCCCAGATGTCTTGGAAATGGGGAAGTGTTTCTCTCTTCCTTCACTTTTATTGAAGGTGCTAATTATGTAAATATTCTTGGGTTCCAGCCAATCCCTTTTTCAAGCAAATACCCCCATCAAGAGAAGCTTGTGTTCATGTTTGTGCTCAGTTAGTAATATTCAGTTCAGTTCATTCAGTTACTCAGTTATGTCCGACTCTCTGCGACCCCATGAATCACAGCACGCCAGGCCTCCCTGTCCATCACCAGCTCCTGGAGTTCACTCAAACTCATGTCCATCCAGTCGGTGATGCCATCCAGCCATCTCATCCTCTGTCGTCCCCTTTTCCTCCTGCCCCCAATCCCTCACAGCATCAGAGTCTTTTCTAATGAGTCAACTCTTTGCATGAGGTGGCCAAAGTACTGGAGTTTCAGCTTTAGCATCATTCCTTCCAAAGAACACTCAGGACTGATTTCTTTTAGAATGGACTGGTTGGATCTCCTTGCAATATTAGAGGCTTCAAATCAGGCTGGATAGATATCAAAAGAAGTGAATACTTTACTATTTGAAATTACACATAGTATATTGGTACTTTTAATTCAAGTATTGTCTCCAAAATATCATTGTTGACAATATTGTCAAAAAAGATACTGTTGCAACCTTCAGTTCTTTTATATGTGTGGATCAGAGCTTCTCAGTTGCTTCTTACACATCTGTAAGTACACGAATCACATGCCATGGTTTTTGTTAATAGAGGAACACATTGTGTGTGTGTGTTAGCTGCTCGGTTGTGTCCTGACTCTCTGTGACCCCACAGACTGTAGCTCCCTAGTTCCTCTGGCCATGGCATTCTTCAGGCAAGAATACTGGAGTGGGTTGCCATTTCCTTCTCTAAGGCATCTTACCAACCCAGGGGTTGAACCCTGGCCTCCTGCATTGCAGGCAGATTCTCTACCATCTGAACCACCAGGGAAGCCCCTGAGGAGCACATTGCAGAATCTGTTTTCCTCTGATTACAATTTCCACGTGTTCCCACTTGCCAGGATGTTCTTTGCAAATATGAGATTGGATACAAATATCTACTGCCCTATATCAGTATAGATGAGGCAGAGAGAGCCATTCTGTAATCTAATGGACGTTATCAAGTCAGGAAGAGCTGGGAATGGAAACAATTGAGGAAAGAGCACAGGAGGGTAGACTACCCCAAGGATGCTCTGGGCATCTGGTCTTGCAGCAGAACACAGGCTGTGGAAGCAGAGTTACAGAAAATAGGTATTGTAGGAAAGACTCCATCGGGGAGGCCTGGGGCATGTTCTGGTGTTGGGCAGAACAGAGCTCCCAGGATCTGAGAGCTGGTGGGTGTGGGGAAGACTTGCTGCTAAGTTAGAAGAGGCCCACTGCCTGGAAGACAAGAGGGGGACTGCCAGTCTCCATAAGGGCACGGGGGTGCTAAGTAGATGACCAGGTAGAGTGAGCAGGAATCAGGCACAAAGTAGAAACTGCATTTCAGGAACAATGCATACATCTCATTATCAATATAGGCCAGAATGTTCAACTTGAATTAGCGGCAGACTTGATACTGAATCACAGAGCCTGGGCTGTAGCAGTATAGTTCTCTCCTGCCTGAAGTCAGGGTTTTCAGAGATCAGGGAGACCAGAGATTACATTTAGGGGATAAAGGATAAAGAAATATACCCAAGTGGCCCTGGTTTTGTGAATAGGGTGGAGAGTGGGAGATACAGAGCAAAGAATGAAGTAAGATGAAGCACTGTTACCATTTCAGAGTCCCATCTTTCACTTCTCACCAAATTGACCTCATTATTTAAGCTGATCCCATTGTCAGGTTATTTACGGTTAGACCGTTTGGGGAATTGCCCCATTGACTCAGCTAACAAGGTTTTGTGAGAGGCAAAGGCAAGACAAAAACGTTTTCTGCTTTCATCACTGCCAGACCTTTTCTTGGAGGTCACCACCAACAGCCTCTTGTTTGGACATTAACTTCCTCCTCTTCTTTGCAACACCGAATGCTGCTGGTCAAGGACCTCCACCCCGTGACATTCTCCTCTCCTGGTTTCTTTGACATGATCATTTTCTTCTACCTTGCTGACATTCCTGCTTTGTATCCTTTCTTTGTTCCTTTCTTATCCCCCACTCCGCAGGTGCGTGCTTCCCTGGTGGCTCAGAGGTAAAGAATCCACCTGCAGGGCCAGAGACCCAGGTCTGATCCCAGGGTCAGGAAGATCCCCTGGAGAAGAGAATGGCAACCCACTCCAGTATTCTTACCTGGAGAATTCCAGGTCAGAGGCTGTAGGTGGTCTCAAAACATACCCTTAAGCTTTTCTTTTACCTGCTCTCCTCTCATTATTTACATGCATCATTGTACTCCCCCACTGCTCTAAACCTGGCTCATTACCTGGTAGGATTACTGCAACAGCTACTTAACCCGGCTTTCACCCCTTCCACTAGTCTCCTGTGCTTCCAGATTGATTTTCTTGAAGCACAGGTCTTATCACACCACTCCACTGCCCCAAAATGTTATAGGCTCTGACTGGGAACAAAATTAAGTACCAACTTCTCACTTAGATCTCAAGCCATTTACAGCATGATCTAAGATAATCTCTTGTTAGGCTCCCATATGTCATCTGCGTCCAGCCAAATTGGCCCAGTTACTGTTTCTTAGGGATATCCTATACTTTTCCTCTGAGACTTTATTTATGTTCCATTTTGCTCTATCATTGTGGTAACCATAAGGCTTGGCTTGTCTGGGTCTGCTGCTGCTGCTTAGTCACTCAGTCATGTCCAGCTCTTTGTCACCCCATGGACTGCAGCGTGCCAGGTCCCTCTGTCCACGGAGATTCTCCAGGCAAGAATACTGGAGTGGATTGCCATGCCCTTCTCCAGGGGATCTTCCCAACCCAGGGATCAAACTTAGGTCTCCCACATTGCAGGCAGATTATTTTACTGTCTGAGCCACCAGGGAAGCCCAAGAATACCAGAGTGGGTAGCCTACCCATGTTCCAGGAGATCTTCCTGACCCAGGAATCGAATCAGGTCTCCTGCATTGCAGGCAGCTTCTTTACCAGCTGAGGGTCAGTCCCAGTTTATTACTATTGACTTCATATCAGTATTACTCAGCTCCCACTGCACACTCAAAAGTGTAGCAGTTTGAATAACAAATTATACGGTTCCCCCACCTATAAAGCTCTTTTTCCTGTTCCTTTTTCCAGTCTTATTCCACAGTCTTCACTTGATTTAACTTTGTGGTAAACAGAGCCCTGGCTTCCCAGGTGATGCAGTGGTAAAGAATCTAGCTGCTAATGCAGGCGATGCAAGAGATGCAGCCGGGATCCCTGGGTCAGGAAGATCCTTTGGAGGAGGAAATGGCCACCCACTCCAGTATTCTCACCAAGGAAATCCCATAGACAGAGGATCCCGGCAGACTACAGTCCATGGGATCTCAAAGAATCCAACAAGCTTGAGCGCAGCACAGTCATGGTTAGAAATATAGTCCTGTCCTTTTGAGCCACTTGCCATATTAAAAAGAAAAAAATTAAAGTCAACTTTCGTGAGATTTATCTCTCACTCTCCACCATACCATCGCCAGTTTAATGTATTCCCTTCCAGTTTTCAACCCCTATACTTACCACATGGTATTGTACTTATTTGTATTTAATGTAGTTTTTGTATATTTTAAATACTCCATAGTACTTCACAAATTCAAGGCCTTATTTTTTGTATTGGTTACATTGCTTTCATCTGTAAATAACAGAAAACTCTTGACTGAACCATTTAACAATAAGGGAAATTTATTGCATCATGTAACAGAGAGTACCAAGTTCGGATGGCTCAAACATGTCTAATTTAGATTCTGAACAATGAACTAAAGAGCCAGATTGCCCTTTTCTTTCCATTCTGACATGATACGTATCTACTTTGCTCGTTGGTTCTTCTCTGGTGGCTCAGTATTGATGAAGAATCCACCTGCATTGCCAGAGACTGCCTGCAATACAAGAGAACCAGTGTGACCCCTGGGTTAGGAAGTTCCCCTGGAGAAGGGATGGCTATCCACTCCAGTATTCTTGCCTGGAGAACTCCATGGACAGAGGAGTCCAGGGGGCTACAGTCTGTGGGGTAGTAAAAGATTCAGACATGACTTAGTGACTAAACCACCACCACTCTGCCCTTGCTGGCTCCTCTCACAATTATGCAGTGGTCCCCCCTTGTTCTGGACTCACATGCAAACCTGATAATCTCTAGAAGAATATTTCTTCTGTTAGTTTCTAAGCAAGAATCCCTATTAGAGAAGCACCCACTCTCAGCAGTCACCTCATCCCCCCTTTGGCAGAATTGCATTACATAGCCAGGCCTGAACTAGTCACATATGAAGCTATCAGGACTTGACAGATCATTCATCCCCTGAGGCTGAGGTGGCCCTGATTCCCTAGAAGATCATGGCCGGGAGAGAAGGTTGCTAACTGAGCAAAATCAAGGCTCTGTGAGGAAGAGAGGCTGTTAACACTGATTAGGCAAACTGCTGTATCTTCTTCATGTAAGTTTAAGTTCAATCAATGTTTATTAAGTAGGGCTTTGTTTTATTTCAAGATATGAAGAATTTTAACTCACTTGAATATTCTAATGCTGTAATGAATTATAAATACTGATATTGAATAAACCTTTAAAATTATCAGTGCTGCAATAACAGGTTCATCTCAACTGTTTTGCTTAAGTTCGTATGGAGAGATTATAATTAAGACTTTGAAAGCAAACTTGATTGAGATTTTAATAGCTGTTTAAAACTGCTGGCCAGAAAACTGTGCTCAGAATTGCTCATTAAGTAGAATTGTTTCCTGTCACTTTTTGAGGGAATGTTTTTCCGAGTCTTTGAGTGCTATATTCACAGGATTCAAATGTTCATAGAATTTCGGCTATCTGTTAACAAATTTACCTTTTGGCACTGAATTGCAGAATTCTCAAAATGCCTGCCAACTGTGAAATGTAATAAGCAATAGGTCAAAAAATTATGATTTTGAGATGTTTTGTAGCATTTTAGAGTTGGAAAGAGAGGCTACTTAACCAGAATCCTCTTCTCGTACCCCTGAGAGGACTGTTGTCCTTCCCACCCGATGTCTGTTCAGGCCCAGCACCTCTCAAGATCCACTGTGGGTCAGTCAGAGGTGGAAGCCACAGAATCTGAAGAAATTCTTGTGTCCTTCGCACAGTAGTTAGTACTGTCCTCTGTAAGTGGGGGCTCATTTAACCTTCTGAATTGTTGTCACCAGACAACCACACAGGTGATCCCAGTGGAGAGACTGAAGCGGGCCAGCACCTTCTGGGGTCAATATGAAAACCAGAACCATTAACATGAAGATATTCTATGCAGTCAAAGAGATCAGAAAGATTCATTTTATTTCTGAATGAAACAGAAGCAACAGAACAGAGGAAAACTGCTTCTAAACTCTTCATTGGATATTGCTGCTCAGAGTTAAGGACCTTGGCACCAGAGGGCTTTGAGCTGGCATTTTATGTTTTCAGCAACCCTCTTGCTAACTGCTGAGAAGTGATGACTCTCAGTATTTTGACAGCCTGCAGTAGGACTCAGGAGAGAAGCGAAATCTAAGATGATGCCTGGCTTGGGCATTTGAACAAGTTTTATGAAAGTTAAAGGGTCTGGATAAGATCAAATTCCTCCCAAATGTAAAAGTCAGGTATTCGTATCTAGGGCAGTTTGTTTACATGCATGTTCAAATATGTGTAAAAGTTAATGTGATTCTCCCAGGGATTAGTGGTGGAAAATAGAGAAACTGAGTAAGCTATATACAGAAGAGATACGGGATTTCAAAGTCAGACTTCCTTTCCTGTAATAATCCATATGTGTAGACATTTCTACACCAGTTCTGTAGGCTTCTACTATTTATTGCAGAGGATACCTGTGTGCGTGCTCAGTCATGTCTGACTCTCTGCAACCCCGTAAACTGTAGCGCACCAGGCTCCTCTGTCCATGGTATTTCCCAGGCATGAATACTGGGATGGATTGCCATTTCCTCCTCCAGGGGATCTTCCTGGCCCAGGAATCGAACCTGTGTCTCTTGCGTCTCCTACATTGGTAAGGAGAATTTTTACCACTGAGCCATCTATTCTGTTAAACATCTGCAAATACCTATTTAGTCATTATTCCTTTGAGAAAAAAAATATGAACCTGTAATTTTTCTTCAAAGTTTTAAAAATGAACTTCCTGCTAATATTATCTGAAGCTCCACCAAACTTCCGCATCACTAGTACTTCAAAATGACATTTTGGAGTAACAGGTTGATTCTAAAGTAAGATGCAGAAGGCTGGGAAGACGTTGCAGAAATTAAATATTCCCAGCCCCACTGTACTCTGCCTATCCATACAGATTCTGTACATTGTGTTTGGACCCATGTAGCTGTTCGTTATAGGCTTCCCAGGTGGCTCAGGGGTAAGGAATATGCCTGTCAATTCGGGAGATGCAGGATTGATCCCTGGTGTCAAAGATCCCTCGGAGAAAGAAATGGCAACCTGCTCCAGAATTCTTGCCTGGGAAATCCCATGGACAGAGGAGTCTCGTGGGCTGCAGTCCATGGGGTCACAAAGAGTTGTGTACAACTTAGCAACTAAAACAATAACAATTCTTCATTAGAATACCCTATCTGTAAGCCTAATCTCAGAGAAGGCAATGGCACCCCACTCCAGTACTCTTGCTTGGAAAATCCCATGGACGGAGGAGCCTGGTAGGCTGCAGTACGTGGGGGTCTCGAACAGTTGCACACGACTGAGCGGCTTCACTTTCACTTTTCACTTTCATGCATTGGAGAAGGAAATAGCAACCCACTCCAGTGTTCTTGTCTGGAGAATCCCAGGGACAGGGGAGCCTGGTGGGCTGCCGTCTATGGGGTTGCACAGAATCGGACACGACTGAAGCAACTTAGCAGCAGCAGCAAGCCTAATCTAGCTTTTTTTAACTTTTAGGACAAATTCCAAATTTGTGCTTTATTCAGGAAAGTTAATTGGGGGAAATTATATTCATAAGTGCAGAAGTTCAGGTGAAAAACTTTAACTGCTAGACTTTTCTTCTTAAAGCAAAATAATAAAATATTACAATGTCAACCTTGACATTGAGTCATAAAGTAAGTTAATATGGATTTTATAAAGTGCTTTGACTCCATTCCTGCAAAAACCTTTAATGATGAATATAATAATAAAATTGGAGCTATGCTTCCAGGTTTGAATCTCAGGTTTGCCATTAGCTATTAGACTTTATGAAAATTATTTAATCTCTTCGTGCTCCAGTTTATCTGCGAAAGGTCTTCCCTTGTGGCTCACCTGCAATGTTTGGAGACCTGGGTTCGATCCTTGGGTTGGGAAGATCACCTGAGAATAGAAAAGGCTACCCACTCCAGTTTTCTGGCCTGGAGAATTCATGGACTGTGTATAGTCCAGGGGGTCTGAAAGAGACACGACTGAGAGACTTTCACTTATCTGTGAAAAGGAATAATGCCTACATCATAGAGTAGTTGTGAGGATCACAAATTGATACATGTAAAGTGCTTAGAACAGTACCTGGTCCATGCTAAGTGTTACATATATCACTTTTTGAAATGACAATGAAGAGAATGCATTTATGAATTTATATAATAAATATGTCTATATCATAACCTTAAATTAAGAGCATTTGGGGTGAATAATCAGTTTTCTGAAACATATTTCCCATATCTTGGAAACCCTTACTTTGGCTCTCTTATAGGAAAGTTAATTGGGGGAAATTATATTCATAAGTGCAGAAGTTCAGGTGAAAAACTTTAACTGCTAGACTTTTCTTCTTAAAGCAAAATAATAAAATATTACAATGTCAACCTTGACATTGAGTCATAAAGTAAGTTAATATGGATTTTATAAAGTGCTTTGACTCCATTCCTGCAAAAACCTTTAATGATGAATATAATAATAAAATTGGAGCTATGCTTCCAGGTTTGAATCTCAGGTTTGCCATTAGCTATTAGACTTTATGAAAATTATTTAATCTCTTCGTGCTCCAGTTTATCTGCGAAAGGTCTTCCCTTGTGGCTCACCTGCAATGTTTGGAGACCTGGGTTCGATCCTTGGGTTGGGAAGATCACCTGAGAATAGAAAAGGCTACCCACTCCAGTTTTCTGGCCTGGAGATTCATGGACTGTGTATAGTCCAGGGGGTCTGAAAGAGACACGACTGAGAGACTTTCACTTATCTGTGAAAAGGAATAATGCCTACATCATAGAGTAGTTGTGAGGATCACAAATTGATACATGTAAAGTGCTTAGAACAGTACCTGGTCCATGCTAAGTGTTACATATATCACTTTTTGAAATGACAATGAAGAGAATGCATTTATGAATTTATATAATAAATATGTCTATATCATAACCTTAAATTAAGAGCATTTGGGGTGAATAATCAGTTTTCTGAAACATATTTCCCATATCTTGGAAACCCTTACTTTGGCTCTCTTATTAATGAGGTCAACTGAATCAGAACTGTTAGGGTTTCACATTTAAGTTATAATTATACATTTTCCTAATACACTGGGAGCAATAAGCTGAAAAGTTACACATACACCAAATGCAAGTGAGACCAGACTGCAAAATGAGCTTCTGTTCCAAGATTCATCTCATTCATTTATTTTTGGATTTTAATCATGCTAGTCTTCATACATTCTCATCAACATTTTTAATGACTTGGTAAAGTAGAAGGATTTCCTGTGTAATCAACATTTTTCCCCCTCTGCGAGTGTGTTTTAAAAATAAAGTTCTTTAAATGTCTAGTCTTTTTTTTTTTAGTAAAAATGAATGGCCTTAAAAGACATTTGTCCTGCCAGTCTATTTAAAGATGAGAGAAATGAGAGCCAGGAAAATCGGAAGAAGATGGCCTCAAGAGAAAGATCTGTATGATGAATTTGAAATTGCAGGGAATATTGTTTCTCCTTTCCAAGGCAGAGCTGTCACCTCAGAAACTTATATTTTATGAAAGGAAGAGTGTTACACAGAGTACTAGAGTTTAGTCTGTTGAATACATATGTGGATAAGGCACTTGAAGGTGACCACAAATCATTCAATCCTGGTATATTAATACAACAGAAACTTGCATTTTAGTCCAGAAGAAATCTTAACCAAACAGAAGTATAGCTTCTCTAGAAAAAAAAAAAAAAAAAGGTAAAATTACTGTCTACTATAAGACGGTGGCTCAGATGGCAAAGAATCTGTATGTAATACAAGAGACACGGGTTCAATCCCTGGGTGAGGAAGATCCCCTGGAGAGTGGAATGGCAACCCACTCCAGTATTCTTGCTGGAGGAATCCCCATGGACAGAGGAGCCTGGCAGGCTACAGTGCATGCGGTGGCAGAGCCCAGCACAACTGAGTGACTGACACTTCTACTTTTCACGTAAGACAGTAGTGCAGTATTTCAGGACCTGGGATCATTCCCCCTGGGTTCAGCAGCCAGTAGACACTCCAAGGAAGTCCTGTGAGGAAAAGTATAATTCTCCTGTACTACAGAGAAGAAATGTCATTCTTTCTTAGCCATTGATTGGAAAGGTCAGGTAAATCCCACTCTACTTCCCTGACTGTTTTCTGCTCACAAAAACATCTCAAAGCACTTCTTAAATGCCTCTTTATTTCCCACCTGTGTCATTTTTCAAAGTAGTCTTTTTCTCTTTCATTGTGTGAGTTAATAGTTGATCTCTTTGTTTTAGACATTCTCTACCTAATGTTAGCTTCCCTGGTGGCTCAGACTGAAAAGCGTCTGCCTGCAGTGCGGGAGACCCAGGTTTGATTCCTGGGTCGGGAAGATCCCCTGGAGAAGCAAATGGCAACCCACTCCAGCACTCTTGCCTGGAAAATCCCATGGACGGAGGAGCCTGATAGGCTATAGTCCATGGGCTCACAGAGTCGGACACAACTGAGCGACTTCACTAACCTAATGTTAGGGGAGTTCATCATTACTTTATAAAGTTAGCATTTCTCAGCTTTACTTTTTCTTTCTAAAGAGCCTTAATTCTTTTATCCAGTTATCATAAATAGGTATACAGCTTATTCTTCCTAAATGTGAATTTTTCTCTTCTTAAAAAAATAAAGAAGATTTTGCTTTTACTTACTTTGCCTAATGTTTCTGAGATACAGTCTCTACCTAGAAGATAGATTGCTAAGATTAGAGAACTTTGGGGAACACTGGGCAGAAAAGTTAACACTTTTACTTAACAGATTGTCATGCTTTGGGTCATGCAGGAAAGCTAATTGGGAGGAAATTACACCTTTAAATGCAGAAAGTTCAGACAAGAAAGCCTTAACTGCCAGACTTTTCTTCCTAAATTAGAACAAAATAATAAAACAGTACAATGTCAACTTGAAGGGCAGAACTGGACCCTATGAGGCTGAGTGAGTTCTGGCTTCCTGACTTCTTACCTGAATGCCCTTGGATAACCAGGTAATCTCTCTACACCTTAGTGTCCTCATCTGTAAAATGAAGACAGTAGAATAATACCATTCTGGGGCAGCTGGAAATTATGAATCTTGATGTGCTGATATGCATTGTGACTCTCCAGGATAGGTTAGAGATTAAAGCTGATTTTTTTTTTTCACCCAAGAGTCTCCCCACAACCCCTCTTAAAAAACTAGTTAACATCCTGTTGAACTTAGTTTTAAAAGCACTGACATGCTGCTGCTGCTGCAAAGTCACTTCAGTCGTGTCCGACTCTATGCGACCCCATAGACGGCAGCCCACCAGGCTCCCCCGTCCCTGGGATTCTCCAGGCAAAAACACGAGTGGGTTGCCATTTCCTTCTCCAATGCATGAAAGTGAAAAGGGAAAGTGAAAGAAGCATTGACATAGGGACATTTAATTTTTGCTTGTGCTTCAAAGGCTCATTTCTAGAAACTTTATTATTTTCAAGTCCCAAAGACTATTTAAATTTTCTCATGTTGCTTTTTTTATTATTGATAAGAACAGGGGAAATTAATTCAAACATGTACTTTAGAAGAGCTTAAAAGCAAGCTAATAACCTGTATACTAGTTTTTATTAGGGCTTCCCTTGTGGCTCAGCTGGTAAAGAACCCGCCTGCAATGCGGGAGACCTGGCTTTGATCCCCGAGTTGGGAATATTGCCTGGAGATGGGAAAGCCTACCCCTTCCCGTACTGTGGCATAGAGAATTCCATGGACTCTACAGTCCATGGGGTCACAAAGAGTGTAACGGAACTGAATGACGTAGCTTTTTTTTTATTGATGATGAACTAGCTCTTTTGAGGAATGACAGGCGCGTTATAACAGTACTGGCCTACAGATTTGTGAACATACAGAATCTCACCTTACATGTTAAAAATTTAAAAAAAAAACACAGAATGAATGTATACAGAATGAAGTATACAGAATGAATTTTATTACAGTGCTCTTATGATTCATTTTTGTGTCTCCTACATTTATATGAACAGTTGAACAAAGTATGTATATCATGTAAAGTTTAATTCAATTAGGAAAGAAGTTTTAATGTGTTTTTTTTTTTACAAGCTTCTAATCATTAGAAAAAAAAGAATGAGCATAGCATGTAAGCCTGCGTCCTGTTGTTAGGCAGACCATATTTCCTTTATATCCTCATCCTGCTCCACTGCTGTCCCCCATTGCACACACGCATGCACCCCAGGCTTAGAGTCTGGACTTTCACACTATTCCAGCTTATCAAACTGCTCTGTTATGCTGTTCCAGGCATCCCACATTCCCTTGCTTGCTTGCTCAGTTGCTTCAGTCATGTCTGACTCTTTGTGACCCTATGGACTGTAGCCCTCCAGGTTCTTCTGTCCATGGGATTCTCCAGGCAAGAATACTGGAGTGGGTTGCCATGCCCTCCTCCAGGGGTTCTTACTGACCCAGGAATGGAACCCGGGTCTTACGCATTGACAGTCTGATTCTTTCCCGCTGAGCCACCAGGAAAGACCTGAGAGAGCCTGAGGGCTTATTGGAACATTAATGGTCTGAACGCTTGCCCAGAGTTGCTGAGTCATTAGAATTGGGATGGAATCCAAGCAGCGTTTTCATCCAGTTCCCAGGTGCTGCGGATGCTGCTGCTGTGGGGACCACATCTGAGAATCTTGCCCATAGAGCACTCTCAAAAAAGCAGATCCCTTTCCTCTAGTTTCCCAACTAAAAAATGGTTCATTATGATTGCCCCATCCATTGGTTGCTTTCCTGTCCCCTGTCATCTGCATTTGAATAGGAGTCTCCTTTTTAAAGACTACAAACCTTAATTCAAGAAATAAATCTAGTTCTTGGCTTCATATCCTTCAATCTAAGCTGCTTTTGACCCACGGTTGCGCTAAAACTGTCCTTTCCCTAGGGTAGTAAGTCTTCCTGGTTGCCACACACCCACATCTTAACTGCTACTAATAACATGTAAAGGTTAAGAGCATGATCTCAGGAGGTGGACTGCCTTGGGTTGAGATGCTGGTTCCTCAGTCTGTACCCAATTGTAGGCACTTTTTCTCTGCTTGATATTCCTCATCCGCAGCTGGATTTCAATAACAATTCCTATCTCAGAGGATTGTTTTAAATATTAAATTTCACCAACTCAGTGGACATGAGTTTGGGCAAACTCCTGTAGATAGTAAAGAACAGGGAAGCTTGACGTGATGCAGTCCATGGGATGGCAAAAGTTGGACATAACTTTCCGACTGAACAACAACAAAAAATATTTCCAAAGTACTGAGAATAGTCCCTAAAAAGTAGTACGTGTCATGTAAGTTTTTTAAAAGCTTTTTCCTCAACTGTATTGAGATACAATTGACATATACATTGTATAAGTTTCAGGTTACAGTGTGTTAATTTGATACATTTTATATTATAAAATGATTACCACCATAGCATTAACCAACACCTCTGTCTCATCACATTATTACCATCTTTGTGTGTGTGATGAGAATGTTTAAGATCTACTCTTTTAGCAACATTCAAGTATATCATACAGTATTTTTAGCTATAATCATCATGCTGTACATTAAACCCCCAGAAGATGTTAATCTTATAACTAAAAGTTTGTGCCCTTTGACAAGTATATTTGCATTTCCCCAACTTCCCAGTCCCTGGGATTCAAACCACTGTTCTACTCTGTTTCCATGAATTTCACTGGTTTTTTTTTTGTTTTTTTTTTTAGATTCCATGTGTAAGTGATCCCATGCAATATTTAATCTTTCCCTATCTGATTTATTTCACTTAGCAGAGAAGGCTTCCCTGGTGGCTCAGAGGTTAAAGCGTCTGCCTCCAATGCGGGAGACCCAGATTCGATCCCTGGGTCAGGAAGTTCCCTTGGAGAAGGAAATGGCAATCCACTCCAGTATTCTTGCCTGGAGAATCCCATGACGGAGAAGCCTAGTAGGTTACAGTCCACGGGGTCCCAAAGAGTCGGACATGACTGAGCGACCTCACCTCACCTCAATGCCCTTAAGGTTCATTCACATTGTCACAAACTGTGGGATTTCCTTCTTTCTTGTGGTGAATAGTATCCCACTACATATATATGAAACATCTTTATTATCCATTCATCTGTAAATGAACGCTTAGGTTGTTTCCACATCTTACATACTTTGAAAAATGTCACAGTGAATATAAGAGTGCAGATGTCTCTTCAGTATTCTGATTTCAGTTCCTTTAGATAAATACCCCTCAGATGTGGGATTGCTGGATTCCATGGTAGTTCTATTTTTAATTTGTTGAGAAGCCTCCATATGGCTTTCTGTAGTAGTTGGACCAGCTTGCATTCTGAGCAACAGACCAGCAATGCACAAGGGTTGCCTTTTCTCCATACCTTGCCAACACTCGTCATCTCTTACGATAGCCATTCTGACAAGTGTGAGGTGATCTCTCACTGTGGTTTTGCTTTACATTTCCTGTTGCTTAGTGATGTTGCGCCCCTTATCATGTACCTGTTGGTCTTTTGTATGTCTTTTTTTGAAAACTGTCTATTCAGTTCCTTCATAACTTTTACTTGGGCTGGTTTTGTTGTTGTTGTTGCTACTGAGATGTGTGAGTTCTTATACGCTTTGAATTAGTATTAATGAAAGTTGCTCAATTGTGTCTGAACTGTACAGTCCATGGAATTCTCCAGGCCAGAATACTAGAGTAGGCAGCCTTTCCCTTCTCCAGGGGATCTTCCCAACCCCTTACTGGATACATGATTTGTATGTATTTTCTCCCATTCCACAGGCTGCATTTTCATCTTGTTTCCTTTGCTTTGTTGGAGCTTTATATTAGCTATTATTAAAAGTTTCCCAGATTTGCCTCTCAGGGTCTCACCTTCATGATTTCTATCCATATCACTTCAACTATCATTCATTTCTTCTTCAAACTAATCTACTTTACCAACATTATTATAAAAGAAAATGTATTACTATAAATGGAATACCAGCATCACTTGATATAGAAGGTAACCATAAAATAAATACAATGAAAATCAATTTTTTTTAAATTTTAGAGTGTTATTTTCTGCAGAATCCTTTGCTTTGTTGGAGCTTTATATTAGCTATTATTAAAAGTTTCCCAGATTTGCCTCTCAGGGTCTCACCTTCATGATTTCTATCCATATCACTTCAACTATCATTCATTTCTTCTTCAAACTAATCTACTTTACCAACATTATTATAAAAGAAAATGTATTACTATAAATGGAATACCAGCATCACTTGATATAGAAGGTAACCATAAAATAAATACAATGAAAATCAATTTTTTTTAAATTTTAGAGTGTTATTTTCTGCAGAACACTCTGAGCCTGAGACTTAACCCTTTTTTATGAAAAACGGGTAAATTAGCAAGTTCTAGCCACTATCACATTTCAGTGACTAGCCCCACAATTCAGTGACTTCATACACTAGAGTTTATCATCCACTCAAGTAGTGGTCCAGTGCAGGCCCACTACCTCCGGGGACCTGGCCTCCTTCCACTTTGTGGCACCAACAACTGCTGGACCCAGAAGTCTCTTTGCTCTAGTCAGCAGGTAGAGGCAGAGAACATGGAGAAAGACTCCTGATTTGTTGCCTTTTAGGTCTGAAACTGTCATAAGTCACTCATCCCCTGCTATAAGTCACCTAGAGACAGGTGTGCAGGGAATGTTCGTCCAGGCTAAGTAGCTACTTTATGCTGTGAAATCGAGAACACAAGTTTTTGGTAGTCAAATTCTGACATATTTACAGGTAATAGCAAGACATAGCCATAGTTTCTTAAATGCTAGGAGGGATCGTACAACTGTTACTTCTTTGGGAAGGGAAAAGTGTTAGTCACTTAGTCATGTATGACGACCCCATGGACCATAGCCCACCAGGCTTCTCTGTCTATGAGATATGGGATTCTCCCAGCAAGAATACTGGGGTGGGCTGCCATTCCC
>SJYC01105833.1:0-29464 GCA_006408675.1 Madoqua kirkii | reverse complement strand
ACTTAGTCATGTCTGACGACCCCATGGACCATAGCCCACCAGGCTTCTCTGTCTATGAGATATGGGATTCTCCCAGCAAGAATACTGGGGTGGGCTGCCATTCCCTTCTCCAGGGGATCTTCCTGATCCAGGGATCAAACCCAGGTCTCCTGCACTGCAGGCAGATTCTTTACCATCTGAGCCACCAGGGAAGCCAAGTATTTTTTTTTTAGTTCAATTTATTCTCCTCTTTCTGAACCTCAGTTTTACTCAGAAACTGTTCCAAGAAGTTAGCAACTTTCTTACTTAGCAAGTATGAAATCCATATGTACATGGGAGAAACCTGTTTCTCTATATCATGATACAAGTTAATAAGACAGTACCCAATGTAGCTTTTTACCTCCTAGTATAGCTTAGAACTTTCCTTGGCTAGATGGGAAATGAGCTCACTCTCTATATATGTGTCTTCCTAATAACCAAGAATACATGATATGTTTGATAGGACCCCGCATATAAACCTGGTGTCCTCCTACATTTTAAAATTTAACTGTGTGCTACTACTAAACTTTAATGAATTCAAGTTGCTTTTTAGGTATTATTTGACATATATCTAAAGTGTGTGAGACACATGCCAAGTACTTCACACTGATTGCCTGATTTCTACTGCCGCAGTACATCTGAAATATTTTTCTTGTACTAATCTCAAGCTGATGACGCATGGGTATGTTTGAGTGGCTAGCAGTTGAAGGGGAGAGGAATTTCTCATTGGATTTTTTATAAATGAAAACATGAAGCTGTCTGGAGTTTGACTATGATGTCATAAGAAAAAACTTGGTTCAGTTTGTCATTAAGAAATACATCTCCCAGAGGGTCAGCCTTTGGGAGCTGAGGTATGAGGGCGGCATGTGCTCATAATAGAGATATTTATACTTAGTGGTTTATGATTCACAGCTGCATTTTTGTAGCTTGCTATTCATCAGCCAGCTGGGGCATTTTACTCACTGGGGAACAGGCTAGAAGATAAAAACAGAACTGGGTACCAGATCTATCCTCAGAGATGAGATGGAGACATGGATGGGTCATTTAGGAAGAGGAGGGTGTATAGGTACAGCTTGATAAACAAGATAGGGAGCTTCATGGTGTCAACAGTGAGTTCGGTAAAGCATGCCAGAGGGCTCATTTGGAGGATGATGTATCATGGTACTAGGACACAGTACTTAGAGCACAGTGCTCCATTTTGGTTGCTCAGTGGACTGTAGGGCTTCCATCTTCAGGGACGGAGAGGTTCAGGAGCACAACTGTTTCCTCCAAGGAGGGAGACTGTCGGGTTGCGGTGTGGAGGGGACTGTGGCTCCAGGAACAGCACTTGCTCACATGCAGCCCTGTGAGGCGGTGGCAGCCCTTCAGCATCAGCTCCCCAGCCCTTGGTGGGCCTCTTATCCCATTCTGAATATACTGTCCTAGATCCTGACGAACTCCCACGGACATCGCTTCAGGGTTTCCTATAGAACTGGGGGAGCAGGGGCCTTCACCTCTCTTGGCAGAGGCGGGCTGGTGGTGGGATGAGGTTAGTGAGTCCATGTGAGGCGAGCTGGAAAACAGATGCAAGAAATGAACTGAGGGCTTCCTGCTGTGTTCTTCCCATGCCAGCCTACACCTCCCTCTACCATTAGAGTCTTGTTTCCTTTTTCTATTATTTCCCAGTGATTCAGAATCTTTGCTGAGGTGGGGGAGGAATGGCCCCTGTGAACTGTTGGCCCTCAGGAAATCGGTTGACTTTCCCCACCAGGGCCACCGATGTCCTGCCCAGTGTGCCACTCCTTTCTCACCCCTGGAGCCAGCTGCGCCTGTGGCAAGCAGGTGGAGGGTCCGGGCTCGGTTAGCATTGTTCATCCCCTCAGCTCTCTCTAGAAATGACTTTCAGTTATAAGTTCACAGAGAAAGGGAATTTTATCAAGGAAACCTACAAAGGATGGAGAGGCAAAGCTTTTGGCATCTCCATCTCTTGCTTCTGTGTCCCTGTCCTGTCATGCTTCCCACTCCCAGGAGAGCAAACAGCCGATCAGGATCTTTCACCAAGAGCTTCTTTGGGAATCTAACGAAAATGGCAGGCAGTGACTCCCGATCAAGAACTTCTCTTGACAGTGGTGGTGAAACCTCAGTTATATATAAGGACCAAAAGCTTGCAGTAGAAATATGAAGAAATTTCTCTAAAAACAGAACCTTAAAAAAAAAATAATAATGGCAGAGTTAGAAAGGATGGTGTGAAGCTCTTTTGGTCTTTGTTAGAAGATTAGAATGTGTGGCAGAATGATCAGGAAAGTCTATACTCAGTTCTCTCATACCTAGAAACCCCAGGAGCTGTGAAGGTGCTTTGTGCCCCAACAAGTTTCCCTTAAAACTATAGACATATGATGGAATTCCTGAGTGTGACTTGAGTCTTGAGGAGTGTCAGAGTGGAGCAGGGAGGTGATCTGGCTTAACCTGGAAAAATTAGAGGAAAGGCTCACACAGTCCTAGGTAGAGGCTGTGGTCAAAATAGCTCTGATCTTGGATTCAAATTTTGGCTGTGCCAGGAATAGACATGATTAACTTCTTTATTTCTCTCTGGATCAGTGTCCTTATCTCTAAGGGCAGACTGAGCTAAATTTCATTCCTTCTAGCAGCCATTCATATTCATTGCCAGTCACTGTGCTTTAATATGAAAGTATAAAGAAAACATTATACAATCCTTGTCTCAGAGAACCTCTCAATTAAGTGGAGGAGACAGATGTTGCTGATACTTACAAGAGCATGTATAAAGTACCATAATAAATGTACAAAGTGCTATTGGAATGCAGAGAGGGAGGGATGGCTTGTCCCAGGAATAGAGCTGCCTTAGAGTAGGCAATATGTAAATCCTGTCTTAAGACGGAACTGCCTACCATTGCCTAAGTATAAAAGCCAGAATATATGGGAATGCCTGGTATGTTTGAGAATGAAAATGTTTAGTGTGACTATAACATAGCAAGTCTGGAGGTTTGTAAGAGAAGCTGAAAAAGATGGGTTTAGGTTCATCTGTAAATAGTCTGTTACAACAGCTCCTGTTATTCCATTGCCTGTGAAGACACACTGGAAATTGTAAATAGAGGACCTGCATTGCACACAATTTGGGCAGGGAATATGAAAGCACAGAGGTGACGTCTGATGATGTTTTAATGCAGGAAAGAAATGATGAGGGACTGAATTTTTAAATAGGGATAATGATAGAAGTGGACATATTTGAAATATAATCAAAAGATAAGAGCACGGGTGGTGGTGGAATGGCTTAGTCATCATCATGTTCGACTCTTGTGATGCCGTGGACTGTGACCTACGAGGCTCCTCTGTCCATGGGATTTCCCAGGCAAGAATAATGGAGAGGGTTACCATTCCTCCTCCAAGGGATCTCTCGACCCAGGGATTAAACCGGGGTCTCCTGTATTGCAGGCAGTCTCCTCCATTGCAGATGGATTCTTTACTGGACTGAGCAAGGAAGCTGATAGAATTTAACAGTTGATAGAGGCAAAGGAAGAAAATGAAGGTTTAGTGTCGGGGTAAAGGTGAGAATTTCAGCCTGTGTGTCCAAGGTGACAGGAGGTTTAGGGTGGGAGATAGGAATTTCATTTCGGTTAGGAAGGCTTGGAGCACTTCAACATGCCAGTCTTAGCATGCAGAGATTTTGCTATGTAATAAGTGGTTTTGCTATGTAATAAGTGGAGATTTGCATCTGGAACCCAAGGGAGAGAGAAATATTTAGTAGCACGGGTTGGTAAAGCCTTAGGAGAAATGAAGTCTTTTAGAGTGGGCTTCTGACAAGCTAAGAGAAACAGAATCAAAATAAAAATCAAAGAATGAATGGCTTAGTCATCATCATGTTCGACTCTTGTGATGCCGTGGACTGTGACCTACGAGGCTCCTCTGTCCATGGGATTTCCCAGGCAAGAATAATGGAGAGGGTTACCATTCCTCCTCCAAGGGATCTCTCGACCCAGGGATTAAACCGGGGTCTCCTGTATTGCAGGCAGTCTCCTCCATTGCAGATGGATTCTTTACTGGACTGAGCAAGGAAGCTGATAGAATTTAACAGTTGATAGAGGCAAAGGAAGAAAATGAAGGTTTAGTGTCGGGGTAAAGGTGAGAATTTCAGCCTGTGTGTCCAAGGTGACAGGAGGTTTAGGGTGGGAGATAGGAATTTCATTTCGGTTAGGAAGGCTTGGAGCACTTCAACATGCCAGTCTTAGCATGCAGAGATTTTGCTATGTAATAAGTGGTTTTGCTATGTAATAAGTGGAGATTTGCATCTGGAACCCAAGGGAGAGAGAAATATTTAGTAGCACGGGTTGGTAAAGCCTTAGGAGAAATGAAGTCTTTTAGAGTGGGCTTCTGACAAGCTAAGAGAAACAGAATCAAAATAAAAATCAAAGAACATAGAATTTAGGTCTGCAATTCACTGACCAGAGCCTCTACCTCCAAGGCAAACTTAATGCACCTTAGCCTATGTTCAGGTCAAGCTGAGAGCTACTGGGAGAAACGCTATCTCCTTTCCTGTTCTAATACTGCCTTCTCTGTAGGGCTTGCATCAGAATTCTCTCCATGTGTCTGATAATTATTCTTCCTTGAAGTATAGTAAGCATCACCCCCTATCTTTCTTTTATGTCTTGTTAATTTAGGTTCTCCTAGGGGAAAAAGTGAAAGTGTTAGTTGCTCAGTTGTGTCTGTTTGTGACCCCATCAACTATAGCCCACCAGGCTTTTCTGTCCATGGAATTCTCCAAGTAAAAATACTGGAGTTGGTTGCTGTGTCCTTCTCCAGGGGATTTTCTCGACCCAGGGACTGAATCCGAGTCTCCTGCATTGCAGGCAGATTTTTTTTTTTAACCATCTGAGCTACCAGCTCTCCTAGAAGCAGGTACCAAATGTGGCTAAATAAATAAGAGATTTATCAAGGGAAACAGTTGTAAAAGACAAAAGTTGGAGGGTGGTAAGCCAGAGAAGGCAAGGAGAGCATTCAGATTATGATGAAGATCTGACTCATGTGAAGGAGAAAGGGAAGGAAGGTTAGAGTGGGAGGCACCTCAGAGTACAGCATAGTTCCAAGAAAACTTTGACCAGAACTGTGGAGAGTCTTTATGTCACATCTCATAGGAATAGACTCACCTGAATTCCCCCACCACGCTTAGCCATTTCTAGAAGAGCCCACAGGCAGTGCTCAGTAACACGCATGCTCAGTCACTTCAGTTGTGTCCAACTGTTTGCAGCACTATGGGCTATACTCTGCCAGGCTCCTCTGTCCATTAGATTCTCCAGACAAGAATACTGCAGTGGCCATCCTCCAGGGATCTTCCCAACCAGGGATCAAAGCTGCGTCTCCTGCAAGCCTCCTGCAGGCTGATTTCTTACCCACGGAACCATCTGGGAAACCTGTGACCCAGTAATTACTCCAAAGGAGTGACAACTGGAACCATCAGACCAAAAACCTCCCAGAGCAGAGATCCTAGTGGCGCACATTTCATGGCCACCATAGGTGCCTTCAATGAGTCTGTGACACTTCCTAAATGTTCTCCTGGCACTTATTATCCACACCAGTCAAAGCTCAGCATGTACAGCCTTCCACCATAGTTTCATTTTGTGTCCACCCAACTGGATTATAAACCCTTCTTTAAAGATCAGCGCAGTGTCCTTAACTCAGAGGCATCTAGGTATTCATCATAATAAGAATTGTGTTATTTTCATTACTTGAATTTATCTGAGAGTTGTAGCAGTGGGAGTTTTGACTTAGGAGGTTGAGATGGGGGAAGTTAAGAATATGATTTGGTTGAGGAGTCCCATAGATATCGGAGTGAGGGAGGGAGAATTAGAGCATGGAAAATAGACACACTCACTAAAGAAAAGCAGACACTAGGGCCTAGGCACATTAGATGGCTGGATGGCATCACTGACTTGAACGTGAGTCTGAGTGAACTCTGGGAGATGGTGATGGACTGGGAGGCCTGGCGTGCTGCAATTCATGGGGTCGCAAAGAGTCGGACACGACTGAGTGACTGAACTGAACTGAGGTATGCAAACAAAACACAGTGTCCAGAGAACACGATGGAAATTGCTAGTCTAGGCAAGAGCTAGCAGGGAGGAGGTCCAGCAAGGTGTAATGGATGGGGGTTGAAGCAGACATCACTGTGACTCTTTGAAAACTAACCTTTATACCCATAAGGGAGTTTTCATACACCATAGCACACCTTCTTAACCCTGATTAATTGGACCAGAAGAGACACCTGTCTCTAGCTGAACCTTCCAGGAATTTTGACTCCAGGTTCAGTAAATCTAATTAGTTGAATTTTCCTTGAACTGAGCTGACATGTTCAACACAGAGTTCTTGCTAGGGCAAGCCTGCTGGGGCACTCATATACACTAAGAAGCAGGAGACGCAGATTGCAGAAAGACAAGACTGAGTCAGACATTCAAAGAATTGAGGTGAGAGCATGACTCCAGAAAAGAAGAATGAGACTGAGAGAATGGTTGCCTGGGCTCCTGAGACATTTCCCACCCTGGACCTGACTGATCCTGTGCGTTACAACACTAGGTTCTGAGATAACCTGCCAACCTTAGATTAAATTCCCTATTCTTCTTAATCCAATTTGAGTGGGATTCTTTTAGTGGTTCAGGTGGTGAAAAATCTGCCTGCAATGTAGGAGACCTGGGTTCAATCCCTGGTTTAGGAAGATCCCCTGGAGAAGGGCATGGCAACCACTCCAGTATTCTTGCCTGGGAAATCTCGTGGACAAAGGAGCCTGGTGGGATATACAGTCCAGAGTCTCAAAGAGTCTGACACTACTGAACAACTAGCCCACACACACTTTTAGTGGTAGCCAGATAATATTGACCTTGACAGTGAATATTGACCTTGACAGTGTTTGTCAGGTATGCTCAAGACATACACAGAAAACTCAGAAAAGTGCCATGTGCAGAGATACAGACAAGCAAGAGGTTATCATTAGGAAAACTCGGAAGAGTAGCCTGAACAAGGCACTTTTAGTCTGGTGACTGTAAATGGGTAAGCAAGTCAGAAACTAAGCACACAGAATCTGGTTACAGGAACTAGGGTATAGGGTAGAGCCTTCACTGCAGAAACAAGGCAGAAAATGTTGGTTATTAGGAATCAAGTAAAAGAGGCAGATGAAGACCTTTGATCTACTGAGGATGAATTAATTCATACACAGGATTCTTGGGTGTCTGCTCCAGTCTAGGGACCGTAGTGTGTTAGCAGACTGAGCTCAGGGTTCAGTGTACTGTGGGATGGAGCCAACCTGTCAGTGGAGACACCATGATACCTGCCCTGGAGAAGAGGGGGCTCAGAGGGCAGAATCAGGGTACCAGTCAGCTGGTTATGTGGAGTGGATGATAGAATGTTAGAATTTGAAACATTCTGGACAAAACAGACTTGGAAAAAGTTGAAACTGAAAACTCAGAAAGTAACTTTCAAGGAGAAGCAGAGAGGAAGGTAGGCCTTAAAGAGTGATTCAGAACAGGAGATAAGAAGGTGTCAGACGCTCAGCTTGTCTATTTGTCAATGTCTCCTAGGGTCCTGGTGGCAGCTGACGAACATGTAAAAAATACCTCTTGTGCCTGTTTAGGCTGAATGAACTGTTTTATCACAAAGCTGTTCTACTTTGCCAAAGTTAAAAACTTAGGAGGATTTGGAAAGCTTTAGACTCTAGCCTTTCCTAATTTCAGTTGTGGCTCACCAGACAGACAAGACTAGTTTCCTTTAAATTAATTCAGCTCAACATCTTCTGGTTAAACCTTGAACCCTCACAGACTTGTAAGAAGAAATATAGTAGAAGAAAAGGAGATAGAAGGAAGGATAAAAATTCAGAGACACCTCATGATCTGTTGCATACAGATATTGGGATACATATTGGGATAAAATTAAGTCAAGCACTTGATCTCCTGTGATCTCCTTATCTACCTCCCACTTAGACTTTTGAATACCTTGTAATCATAGATATTGTTTTCCACAAAGACCCCAAAATCACTTCTCTAGTGGACGTCAGGGAGTGCCCATGTAGTCTTATATTTAACCTTGGTAAGTGACCTAAAAAGTAACCTAAACAATGACAAATTGGGAGACGTGCTATTGGCGCTGGTTTCTTTTCTCATAATCTTATTTCTAGTGTGGTTGTTCATGGTATTAAATAGAGTCAATAGGTCGAGGACTGAGTCAGCAGTTTCTGTCTGGCTTGCGATTGGCCTGATAGGGAGCAAATTGTTTAACCTCCTCAAGCTCTCATTTCTCATCAATATTATTATGACACATAACGCTTGCTCTAGTACCTTGCTGGGTGATGTTTTTTAATTAAGGTATAGTTGCTTTATAATATTGTGTTAGTTTCTGGCGTACAATGAAGTGAATCAGTTATATGTATACATATATCCTCTCCCTTTTGGACCTCCATCCCATCCCACCCTCTATCCCATATCATATTAATTTCATACATTTTTGAATTAAGAGAAATATGGGTTTTATATATATAAGGGGAGGTTATAATAAAAAGGTTTGGTCAACCAAATATGGTTCAGCTTTATATCGAGATTGTTACCACTCAGAACCCTTTTTATTCATTTTTTAAAAGTAGAAATTTTCTGCATTTATGCTGGTTAAATTCTAATATTCTTTAATCTTTTATTTCCTTGCAAGATAATAGTTGGAGAAACTGCTGTGTTTTGCCTACAACTGGCCACAAGGGATTTTGAAAACCAGGAGAAAACTATTTTAACTGGAGACTGTTGCTATATAAACCCATTGGTGAGGAGAACTGTACGATTTCTTGGTATGTGTTCATTGAATTCTTTTTATTGTTTCTGAAATAATGTTTATGTATAAGCTAAAATGACCAGCATTTTAACTGTTTGCAAATATTAGGTTATATTTTCTTTGAAATGTGTCAATTTGGTTTTAAAATAAACACTTCATATTATTTTCTCTCCTTTCTTATATTAGTTTCTGCAAAACTCCACTTCATGGTGTCATTTCCACATTATTTTCAGGGAAATCCCACCATACTTGGATATTTAATATTCTAAAAGAAATTAAAAATTATGTAAATAAAAGAAATGGTTTAGTGTTTGTTAAATTTCAGAAACAGTGTTTAGGTAGAAATGATGATCTAGGTTGATTACTGAATATCACAAAAGACAAAAAAGAATAGCTGGACAAATAAAAAAAAATGCTGTATTTGTTAATTATAAATAGCAGCACTCCATGAACTACTTCTCAAATGCTGCTTTTTTTTGGTAATACCAACAAAATTGTGTTGGTGATTTTATTAAGGGACAAGATTCAATGATACTTTAAATCTCAGATTCTAGCACAAATGCCTATGAATATTGATGAATTACTGAAAATCATCTCAATTCAATAGACGTTTGGCCAAGGCAAATTTTTAACTGAAACAATTAAACTTAATATAGATTATTATTTCCTGGCTTTATCAAATAAGAAAAAATACAACTGTATATACTAAACAACATTTAGGATAAATTCTTATTAGTATTGAGATTAAGGACACTATAACCCTTCGATGTTATTCTCATATTAATGGGATCAAAATGGGGACTGTGGAGATGCTGTGCTTCAGTTCATTTCAGTTCAGTTCATGCTCTCAGTCGTGTCCAACTCTTTGCGACCCCATGAATCGCAGCACGCCAGGCCTCCCTGTCCATCACCAACTCCCGGAGTTTACCCAAACTCCTGTCCATCGAGTTGGTGATGCCATCCAGCCATCTCATCCTCTGTTGTCCCCTCTTCCTCCTGCCCCCAATCCCTCCCAGCATCAGGGTCTTTTCCAATGAGTCAACTCTTCGCAATTAGGTGGCCAAAGCATTGGAGTTTCAGCTTTAGCATCAGTCCTTCCAATGAACACCCAGGACTGATTCCCTTTAGGATGGACTGGTTGGATCTCCTTGCAGTCCAAGGGACTCTCAAGAGTCTTCTCCAGCACCACAGTTCAAAAGCATCAGTTCTTCGGCACTCAGCCTTCTTCACAGTCCAGCTCTCACATCCATACATGACCACTGGAAAAACCATAGCCTTGACTAAATGGACCTTGTTGGCAAAGTAATGTCTCTGCTTTTGAATATGCTGTTTAAGCTGGTCATAACTTTCCTTCCAAGGAGTAAGCGTCTTTTAATTTCATGGCTGCAATCACCATCTGCAGTGATTTTGTAGCCCCCCAAAAATAAAGTCTGACATTGTTTCCACTGTTTCCCCATCTATTTCCCATGAAGTGATGGCAGCAGATGCCATGATCTTAATTTTCTAAATACTGCTTAGATCACCTAATCTATATAAAAGCCCATTAAAGACTAATCAGATGTCATCATGACTTTAAAGCTCTCTGGAGATGAAAGCTCTTCATATCTAAGAGTGTTGTTTTATTGCCATCCACTTATATATCCCCATAGCTCTCAGTTATATTGTTGAAGGGGTAACCTTTATATAATACTTTAGAAGTTATATTTGTCACATACATCAATACTGTATTCTTGACCCATTTAATCTTTGCATGAGAATCATTTAATAACAAAATAAGCAATAATATACTCAGAACTGAAGTGTTTTTGATGAACTGAATCTTCCTAAATTCTGTTAAATTATATTATGCCTACTTAAGTAAAAATTTTTTTTTCGTTTGCACCCATATTTCTAAAGAATACGCAGGCATACCTCCTAAGATATTTGAGCTCAATTCTAGGCCACTACAGTAAAGTGAATATCATAATTAAGTGAGTCACATGACTTCTTTGGTTTCCCAGTGCATATAGAAGTTATATTTATACTATATTTTAGTCTATTGAAAAAATACATACTTTAATTAAAAATACTTTTAAAAATAAAAATGGCTAAAAAATGCTAATCATCATTGGCACCTTTAATGAGTTGTAATCTTTTTGCTGGTGGAGAGTCTTGCCTCACCCGATCATACTGGTAGAATCTGAAGATTGAGGTGGCTTGGCAATTGCTTAAAATAGGATAATAACAAAGTTAGCCATAGTGATTGACTCTTCCTTTTTCTAATGATTTCTTTGTATCATGCAATGCTGCTTGATAGCATTTTACCCATTATAGAACTTCTTTTGAAATTATAGTCAGTTCTCTCAAGCCCTGTTGCTGCTTTATGTAGTATTTCAAATCCTTTGTTGTTATTTCAACAATCTTCACAGCATCTTCACCAGGAGTAGATTCCAATCTCAAGAAACCACTTTCTTTGCTCATCTGTGAGAAGCAAATCCTCACCCATTCAGTTTTATCATGAGACTGCAGTGATTCAGTCAAATCTTCAGGCTCCGCTTCTAATTCTTTTGTTATTTCCACCACATCTGCTGTTACTTCCTCCACTTAGTTCTTGAACCCCTCAAAATCATCCATGAGGGTTGAAGTCAATTTCTTTCAAACCTCTGCCTATGAATCATGAATGTTCTTAATGGTATCTAGAATAGTGAGTCCTTTCCAGAAGATTTTAAATTCCCTTTGTCCAGAACCGTCAGAGGAATCCTTATCTATGGCAGCTACAAATTTATGAAATGTACTTCTTAAATAATAATGTTACTGAGACCAAGCTCACTCTGCTCACTGTACAACAGGCCAGTTAACCAAGAAACCAAGTGTTGAGGCAAGGAATATGACTTTATTTGGAAAGCTGGCTGACCAAGAAGATGGCAGACTAATATTTCAAAATGACCATCTTATTGGAGTCTGGGTGCCAATGTATTTTATAGAACAGAGAGGGAAAGGAGGTGAGGAAGTAAAGTAAAAAGGTTTTTAGCTTGCAAAATAGGGGAGATGTTAATTTCTTCTTCTGTGCAGCCATTCACAGGTGGGCTGTGTCAGACTGTCTCTAACAAAGGCAGAGGGGCAGGGCTCCTGGAGACAGATCATTGTGTGCGATATATAAAAAAAAAAAAAAAAATGAAAAGTGAAGATTAAAATCAAAGAAACAGATCCAACATGGAATCAGAATTGGCTTGTCCCTGCAATAGTAAGACTTGAAAATCAAAAGTCCTCCTTGATCCAGGACCTGCAGAATGAATTTTGTGTTGGCAGGCATGAAAACAGCATTAATCTAATTGTACATCTCCATCAGAGCTCTTGGGTGATCAGATGCATTGTTGTGAGCAGTAATAACTTGAATATTTTTTCTAATCAGCGAGTTTTAACAATGGGTTTAAAATATTTAGTAAACCATGTTATAAACAGATAATCTGTTGTCTAGACTTTGTGGCTCCATTTATAGAACACAGGCAGAGTATAGTTAGCATAACTCTTTAGGGCCCTAGACTTTTCAGAATAGTAAGTGAGCATTGATTTCACCTTAAATTCACCAGCTGCTTAGCTCCAAAGAAGAGAGTCAACCCGTCTTTTGAAGCTTTAAAGCCAGGCATTTTTCCTCTTTCTAGATCTGAAAGTGCTTGGTGGCATCTTCTTCCAACAGAAGGCTCTTTTATCTACATTAAAAATCTGTTCTTTAATGTAGATACCTTCAATAATGATCTCAGCTAGGTCTCCTGAATAACACTGCAGCTCCTGCATCAGCACTTGATGCTTCAGCTTGTACTTTCCTTCCATGGATGACTTCTTTCCTTGAACCCCATGAATCATCCTCTGCTAGCTTTGATTCAAGCTTTTCTTCTGCAACTTACTCACCTCTTTCAGCTTTTGTAGAATTGCAGAGAGTTAGGACCTTGTGGTGGATTAGGCTTTGTCTTAAGGGAGTACTGTAGTTGATTGGATCTGTCCAAACCACCACAACTTGCTTCAAATCAGCAGTAAGACTGTTCCACTCTCTTATCATTTGTGTGTTCACTGGCATAGCACTTTTAATTTCCTTAAAGAGCTTTTTCTTTGCATTCAGGACTTGGCTAAATGGCACAAGAGACCTAGCTTTCAGCCTAGCTCAGCTTTTGACATGTCTTTCTCATGGTGCTTCATCCTTTCTAGCTTTTGATTAAGGGTGAGATGTGTGACTGTTCCTTTCACTTGCATATTTAGAGGCTATTATAGGATTTTTAATTGGCATAGTTTCAATAATGTTGTGTCTTAGAGAGTAGGGAGGCTGGAGGAGAGGGAGAGAAATAGAGGGGAATGAGTAGTTGGTAAAGCAGTCAGAACACACACATTTATCAAGTTCACTGCCTTATATGGGTACAGTATGTCTTGCACCCAGAGAACTACCATAGATTACTAATAACAAATAAATCATAATGAAAAACTTTGAAATATTTGAAGAATTGCTAAAATGTGACAGAGACACACAGAGTGAGCCAATGTTATTGGAAAAATAGCGCCAGTAGATTTGCTCAACACAAGGTTGCCACAAACCTCTGATTTGTAAAGAAAAAAAAAAAGTATTTTCATGAAGTTCAATAAAGTGAAGCTCAATAAAACGAGCTCTGCCTGAATGGCATAAAGTATGCATTTAAGCCTGTGCATGTTTCTTACTTATGTGATTTAAAAGATATTTAGAAGTACTTGATTTGTTTCTTGTTTCCTTGTTTATCATGATTTGGATGTTTCTAGTTTACTATAATAAAAGGGAAGCTTGTAAGAAAAGCATCACTATAGAATAGGACGTCACTCTTTTTTAGCGACTTTATTCTGGAGGTCACAGTCCAGTGTATCTGGAGGATACACTCATGGGGTCTCACTTTAATATGTAACTTTGTAGTCTGCTTCAATATTGAACTTGGGCTTGATGCACTATTTTAATTCTGAAGCACATTTGGGAGCTTTATAAATATCAAGAGACATTTCCATATCCTTATCAAATATTCCTCTCTAGGCAGGAAAACTGATTATACCAGATAAAAGGATGGTTTAGTTAAATAGAATGAGTACATCTTAGCCTAGATTTCAAGAGAAGAGAGATGAACACTTGCCATTTAGGTTCCCATGCTAGGCCATGAGATTTGAAAGGTGAGGGTATATACAATAACATTTTATTGAGCTTCATTCTCTTCTTTTTCTCTACCTCTGCCAAATTTCTGATTTTAATAACATTTACTTGTATGACTCATGGAATGCTGGTAAGATGGAAAGAAAGCTCTTCCTTGTAAATGTTTTCAGTAAAGAACTAAGGTCTTTGTTTCATTGTGGTTTATATACAAGTGGAGTTTTGCTGTGTGCGGATTTGGGTGCTAGAACCTTTTATAATCTTATATAATACTATGAAAATGAAAAGGATAGTCATGTATCTAATCTTGGAAAAATCTTTTTTTCCTGCTGATTTGCAACACAACAGTCAATAATTATGTAAAACCTTAGGAAACAAACAATCCAGAAATACATGACAAAGAAAAAAGCACCTAATTATCATAATAAAATTATATGCCTTTTTAATGAACCAGCTGTTTGGGAAGTAGTATTTTGGTATAGTTTTAAAATGTCCTTGATGTATTTTATTGTCAAAATTATAAAAGAATGGATTTCTTTACATTGATACCACATCCTTGTAGATTGTAGCTGGAAGTTTGACAGTGATGCCAAAGAATCTGTTTTGCCTTTCTTACCTAAATAGAGAGATAAGTTTTGGCATTAGTGGCCAATTATATTGAATTTAGAAAATAGTTTTGGTTTCTGAGTAAACTGACATATTCCTTACAAAAGGGGGGAAATTTATGTACTTAATATTTTATGTTCAGGTAAACAAAGCAAGTACATTTTAATATTGTGAAGATAATTTAAAAATTATAATCTAATTGCTTTATTATTTACTAAATTGTCCCAAACTTGAGATATTGAAACTCAATACCTAAAAGATAAGCTGGGACTTAGCAGTTACATGATTTTTTAAAACTGATGGCCTAGGATTTTGCTAATTGGCACCTCCAGCTGAGTTAATACTAGTTAGAATGGGCTTAAGAGGTGTAATTAAAGGGAGATGACTGCTCTGTATTATGTTGGCAAGATATTCAAAAATAGGGAAAAAAGAAAGATTGCTAACATTAGTAGAAGGTGATAGACTGAACCCTCTCAAGGGAAACACGTCTCCATTTAAAACATCACATTACCCAAACACAGTCTTAGAATATATTTTCTTCTTTTATCTTATGTCTTATAAACCTGCCATGCATAAAAATGTAGCCAGTGGCAGACAACTCATATGTTAAATAATTTAACACTCCCACTACTTCAGAAAGCAAAGGGGGAAGCTGAAGGGAGTGGAAGGGAAGGAACCATATGTATGGATGTATATGAACTATTCTATAGCTTCTAAAATATTTCCCTGTTGGTTTCTTGTAAACTGAACCACAACAAACCAAAGAGTTTAAAATGGTGTGTTTTTCTTCCTCAGGAATTTATACATTTGGACTGTTTGCAACAGATATCTTTGTCAATGCTGGACAAGTTGTCACAGGAAACCTGGCTCCCCATTTTCTTGCCCTGTGTAAACCCAACTACACAGCACTTGGGTGTCAGCAATATACACAGTTCATCAGTGGGGAAGAAGCCTGCACAGGCAACCCGGATCTCATCATGAGAGCAAGGAAGACATTTCCATCCAAAGAAGCAGCTCTCAGTGTCTATGCAGCTATGTATCTGACAGTAAGTAAGGATTAGAAGCCATTCTTAATTTGCCTTTCTGGTAATTCTCCCAAAGTAGAAATTACTTCTCCCTGCCATAATGGAAGTCACATTAACAGTTTTCTGCAGGCCATTTAATTTATCTTTAATAAAAGCTGTTGGTACTGTGACTAAAATTAAGTCAGCTGACTCTCATGAGATTATGTGTGGGTAGTTGGTTGTATTAAAAAATATAGCCATTAGCATTTCCACTTGAGAATATGTTTGTCTTTATATTAAATAGCGCTTAATGGAAACGAATTTGTCCTATGCCGTCCTTATAAACTTATAATAGTGCAATTAAGAGAACTACCGAGACCTCTTTGCTGCCTACTCAACTTCCAGCGTTCTCTGGTGAAGGTAGGGAAAGAGGCACATTTTTTCTAGAAAGTTCTTTTTTATTGGTAACTCTATCATCTTAGTATCTCAACCACTGTTTTAGTATTTTGTTATAGAACTAACCAAAATGCCTTTAAAAACTATACACATTTTATTCATTCTTGAGTATTTGCCGTCATTCTAGTGGTAAGAGCCAGGCCGTAGGTGCAGCTGTCTTAGGCGTTTAGGTGGAAGGAAGTGGTCACCACTGCATTAATGATGGGCAGGAGTAGGAAGAAGAGCAGCCTTGGCAGGCAGCTCTTGTCCCCAGTGTTTGTATCCATCATTTTCACCCTCTGTCACCAGAGGCTGTCTTGAAAAGTTGCACTCCAAAAGTGTTCTTTGAAGACTTTTTCTTCGCTCCAGTTAGAAGTGCAGAACATTTTTCCTTTTGGAGTTTTCCTAGTAAATGGTGCCAGTAACTACTGATTTCAGCTCATTGACAGGAAATCTCAGGGCCAACGTCAAGCCAAATTTGACTAATTTCTAATTGCTTGGAAAAACTCATAATTATTTTTCCCCTCAAAGAACTATTCATTTATGGAAATGTTTCTAATGTTCCTAATGTAAGCTTGTCAGTTTATCTCTAAAAGAGAGAATATTTCCTGTGACACCTCTGCTTGATATTGGAAATAAAGATTTCTAGATAAAAGACAATTTAAAAGTGGAACTATAGCATCCTATATAACACTCACAATGGCAGAGTCAGTTTGGAGGTCATAAGGGTGTATGTTTTAACATTTTAAAAATGTTTAAGCCAAGCTAATTCTATCATTCACTTCTTGGACTTTAAAAGAAATCCCATCATGAAAATTTTTATAGCATTAAGGGACAAATCTCACTCTATTCATTTTCTCTTCTGTACAGTTTTCCAGTTACAACTCTCTTTTTACCCTATACTGCTCCCAACACTGTTTCTCTAATTGCCTCTGATTTCTTTAGCCCATTAGTTTTGCTTTCTGCTATACATTTTAAGGTACTTCTAGACTTGATATAAAATCTTCTAATCCATATGTGTTCTTTCTTAGTCTCTAAATTGCTTGACTGTTTGTTCTAACTCCCCTAGAAGGTGGAGCAGTTAGCCTTAATATGAAGATTTAAAACTTATGTGAATCAGGAACAGTAAAATATTTGTCTTTCATTGTCATCACATCTAAATGTTATGTTTGTATTTGTATCTGGGTATTAATTATAAAGGTTTTCCTGGTGGTTCAGATGGTAAAGAATCTGCCTTCAATGCAAGAGACCTAGGTTCGATCCTTGGGTTGGGAAGATCCCCTGGAGAAGAAAGTGGTAACCCACTCCAGTATTCTTGCCTGGGAAATCCCATGGACAGGTGAACCTGGCAGGTTATACAGTTCATGGGGTCGCAAAGAGTCGGACACAACTAAGCAACTAACACACATTAATTGTAAACACATCTTGCGTATAGATATGTGACCAGGCCAGTGACTTGAGACAAATTCCAGAATACTCTCAGATACCAAATACTGATACATAATTATCTTAGCACTAATATAGATTTTGTTGCATAATCAGGGTATGCCAATGGTAGTGAATGTGTTAGTGTAGTGAAACACTTGGTGTTTTTATTCTGCCAAAATCGTGTGTCTGCTGGCGTTTGTTTAGCAACTTCTTATCTGTTTTTTGTTTGTTTTACCAACTTAATTAAAGGCACTTATTTAAGCTACATCTGAATTATAAGTCACACTTCTCTAGTCTAGACTTGGGACTTCCCGGGTTGGCACAATGGTAAAGAATCCACCTGCCAATACAGGAGACACTGGAGATGCTGGTTCAATCCCTGGGTTGGGAAGATCCCATGGAAGAGTAATAGCAGCCCACACCAATATTCCTGCCTGAAAAGTCCTATGGACAGAGGAGCCTTGCAGGCTACAGTCCATGGGGTCTCAAAGAGTCAGACAAATCTAAGTGACTGAGCATGCACGCACACACTGTTCTTGTCTGTAATAAACACTTGGAGTTGTTTTAACAATAATGATTATTATTAGCAAACATTTATTGAGCATTTAGTATATGCCAGGCACTAGTGCTTTACTTTTATTTAATACTTTACTAGTTCTTATTTATTTTAAAATTTCTTTATTATTTTTACTATTTGTGTAATAGCTGATTATTTATCACTGGAGAAGGGAATGGCAACCGACTCCAATATTCTTGCCTAGAGAATCCCATGGACAGAGGAGCCTGGCGGGCTACAGTCCATGGGGTCGCACAGAGTTGGACACAACTGAAGCGACTAAGCAGCAGCAACAGCCCTAATGTATGTGTGGTTAGCTGAACTCCCTCCTGGTCCTGCATAACCTCTGCATCCATAAAAGTTAAAACCAAAGGTTCAGGTGGTAATATGTTTAGAGGGGAAAAAAAAAATGTGATAACAATCTAACACTCAGAAATCTATCGTTAAACAGCGGTTCAGACTAAAAATCAGGATTCCTGCTTGTAATTACATTGAAAGGTACTGCTGTCTTTTTAACAATAGATTCTGTTCTCTGCTAACTGCTTTTCTCTCTTTTCCACCACCCCTTTGTGTGTGTGTGAGTGGGTGGCTGCTATGGCAACCCTGAATATAACTCCTACTGCAAATGGAGGCAGTACAGTCAGGATTTGCTGTTATATTTGAACCTATACACATGCATATATTTTCTCCAGCTTCACTGGAGACACCTTGGGAAAACTTTATAATAAAAATGTTGGGGTTTTCAACAGGAAATGCTTGCCAGAATTTTTACATGTAGATGAATAGGGGAAACAGCCATATTTTCAATATTCTCTGTGGAAATATGCTTATTGCTATATTTAGGCAGAGATATATTTGTTTATTGTGGTGAAGGTGTTATAAACATATATAAACACATAAATAAAAATAAATGAGCCCTATTAGGAAGTATGCAAATAAGAATTGCAGAACACTTTCTTGATGCTTCTCTTTGTGGATTAGTAAATAAAATGAAGGAATTGAACTCTCCCTTAGCATCTGACTTTAATTAAGGCTGTGGGGATAATTTGATCACAGAGTTGTTATCTTTTGCTTTTCTGAGAACTTTCAGGGAAGAAAATCCTATGCCTATTTTTGCAAATGCTGTCGGTTTCCCAGGAAAAAATTCTGGAGGTTATTTAACCTTCAACCATTAAATTTATAATTCAGTGTTGAGTTGCATTAGAATAATATTTAAATTAAGCTTGTGGCATTTCTTTTCATATAAAATGGATAAAACTTTTTTCAGTTAAAATCAAATGAACTCCAGAATTGGAATGAGACATAATGTTTGATGACTTTCCATTCATTTAACCTCATAAACCATTGAAACAAAAAGTCATAGAACGGTCTCTCTAGATCACTTCCAATTATGACATCAGGTTTTTGAAAATATTTTTTTTTTAAAAGGAAGGGTCAAGTATATTTATTAGTCTTTTTGCGTTATCTGTTGCTGCTTAACAAAGCACTTTAAACCTCCTCCAGAATTTGGGGAAGCAGGCCCATTTTTGAAGCAGTTGACTCTTTGAGACTGTCTAGTTGGGGACAGTGTTTGGAGAAAGGATTGGAGAAGGTAAAAAGAAAGTCTCTGAACTGTCTTCACAAATTTGTCTTCACCGGCTGGTGAGACCTGGCTGACATCAGAAAGCCGTTCCTGTAAATCATCCCCACTCAGGAGTCATTTAACTCTGAAATGTATAAGGTCCCTGAGCTGCAGATTTCAAATGAGCAAAACTGTGTCTTGTAGACAATACATCAACCAGTATTTATTGAGCATCCACTCATAATGTGGCCACTATGGTATCACTTGACCACTGGTGCCACACTGTTATTAGTCGATGGACATTTCTGTTGTGAGCCTTCAGCTATGTGGTAACTGGTATTGGGCAGGGGAAGGAACTAAAGATATCTGCCAAGTACCCATTGGGTTCCAGTATTTTCACCACCACAGACCCCTTTTATAGTTTACCTTTTTCTTCCCAGCTACCACTCCTCCATGAACTCCACGTTTTCAAATATTCTGTTTAACATAGTAACCCTTTCCCACCCCAACTTAAGCCCAGATATTAAACAATGGTCCATAATAATACAAATGTAATATGCTGTTTGAAACTGCACAATGCAGTTATTAAACTTGCATACATACAATTATTAAATAATAAACAGTGAATGATTGAAGACGGGTACTCTGCTTCTTTACCATAATTTTACCTGGCTTCTGTGATACTTATATCTAGGTATTCTGTGATTGACCTATGGATTTGTAGTGGCATCTGGTTCTCTGCTGCTGCCGCTGCTGCTACTAAGTTGCCTCAGTCATGTCCGACTCTGTGCGACCCCATAGACTGCAGCCCACCAGACTCCCCGATCCCTGGGATTCTCCAGGCAAGAACACTGGAGTGGGTTGCCATTTCCTTCTCCAGTGCATGAAAGTGAAAAGTGAAAGTGAAATCGCTCAGTCGTGTCTGACTGTTAGTGACCCCATGGACTGCAGCCTACCAGCCTCCTCCATCCATGGGATTTTCCAGACAAGAGTTCTGGAGTGGGGTGCCATTGCCTTCTCCGGTTATGTCTCAAAAATTCCTTGTGTATTCCACATATCAGAACCACTCAGCAGCATGAGATCACCATTGTTGCCAATGGACTTAGTGTAGTTCCAGGCAAAGGCAAAGAGTACTGACATTTCAGTTAGTGTATGTGGGCTTATTATGGATAAATATACTTTTCTATTAAGCTCTTTGAAATATTAAAAAATACATCATAGAATTTCATTAATATGTCTGGGGTTTCTTCAGTTCAGTTCAGTTCAGTCACTCAGTCGTGTCCGACTCTTTGCAAACCCATGAATCAGAGCACGCCAGACCTCCCTGTCCATCACCATCTCCTGGAGTTCACTCAAACTCATATCCATTGAGTCCATGATGCCATCCAGCTATCTCATCCTCTGTTGTCTCCTCTTCCTTCTGCCCCCAATCCCTCCCAGCATCAGAGTCTTTTCCAATGAGTCAACTCTTTGCATGAGGTGGCCAAAGTACTGGAGTTTCAGCTTTAGCATCATTCCTTCCAAAGAACACCCAGGGCTGATCTCCTTTAGAATGGAATGGTTGGATCTCCTTACAGTCCAAGGGACTCTAAAGAATCTTCTCAACACCACAGTTCAAAAGCATCAGTTCTTCAGCACTCAGCTTTCTTCACAGTCCAACTCTCACATCCATGCATGACCACTGGAAAAACCATAGCCTTGACTAGACAGACCTTTGTTGGCAAAGTAGTATCTCTGCTTTTCAATATGCTGTCTAGGTTGGTCATAACTTTTCTTACAAGGAATAAGCATCTTTTAATTTCATGGCTGCAGTCACCATCTGCAGTGATTTTGGATCCCCCCCAAAAGAAATTCTTCCAGTATTTCCACTGTTTCCCCATCTATTTCCCATGAAATGATGGGACCAGATGCCATGATCTTCGTTTTCTGAATCTTGAGCTATAGGTGTTAGCAAACTCCAGTTTGAGGATTGCTGGCACCCCTTGGATATTCTAATTAGGAAGATAGGACTTACTATCATTGGGCAGTGTAAGATAGCCAGGGCTCCGTTATGACTTCGGGAGTCCCTAGCATTTGGATGTGTGCCTTCATGGGCCACTTCTGCCATTAAAAATATGTTCATGCATGCTAAGTAGCTTCAGTCATGTCTCACTGTTTGTGACCCTATGGACTATAGCCTGCAAGACTCCTCTGTCCATGGGATTTTCCAGGCAAGAATACTGGAGTGGGTTGCCATTTCCTCCTCAAGGGTACCTTCATGACCCAGTGATTGAACTGGCATCTATTATGTTTCCTGCATTGGTAGCCAAGTTCTTTACCACTAGCACCACTTGGGGGTCCCCCTAAAAAATATATATGTGGGCTTCCTTGGTGGATCAGTCATAAAGAATTAGCCTGCCAATGCTGGAGACCCTAATAGACAGAGGAGCCTAGTGGACTACAGTCCATAGGGTTACAAAAGACTCAGACATAACTAGCAACTAAACAGCAACAACAGCATGTGTATAATGTTATGACTTCATTGCTATAAAAACAAATTTATAAATATATGTTGAATATTTTATTTATTATTTACTTTTACCTTCTGGTGTTGATATTAAGACAATTTCATAGGTCCCTACAAATATCACTGTGCCTACTGGATACGATTTTCCTGTGGATGGTACACAGATAATAAAGTTCTGAGTGAAATATGATTGTTAATGTACCTGGTAATATCAGTGGGAGCCTCTGAGTCAGATGATACGAAATGTATAGATTGGAGCAGCTAGGGGATCCTTCAACACTTTCTCTGAGAGTCCAAGAGGGAAGAGATCACTATTGGCAAACACCGTGGGCAGTGTTTCAGAAGTAAGTGGTACTTGGGATGGGTCTTGAAGGTGAATATGATTTGAATAGGTAAAGAGTTATTCTAGGTACGGGGACAGGGAGAGGAAAGGCCAGGAGCAAAAGACAGCAGATACATTTTGGAGGGACTGAGGGAGGGTACCTCTCATATATGGTGGGGGTGGGATTGTGGGGTTAAAGAAATAGCAAGGATAAATAGATCAGAAAGACCCTGTAAACCAACCTGAGACTTCATGCTCAAGTTAATAAGCAAATAAATGCCATACAGAAGCAGTTCTTTAGAATGATTCTATTCACTCCAATTTCTGTAAATATATATTGAATATGTAGAATGCATCACGCCTGTACATACTGATGTAAACTCCTTCTGAAGTTTAAAATGGTCTGCTGCTGCTGCTGCTGCTAAGTCACTTCAGTCATGTCCGACTGTGCGATCCCATAGACGGCAGCTCACCGGGCTCCCCCGTCCCTGGGATTCTCCAGGCAAGAACACTGGAGTGGGTTGCCATTTCCTTCTCCAGTGCATGAAAGTGAAGTCACTCAGTCATGTCCGACTCTTAGCAACCCCATGGACTGCAGCCTACCAGGCTCCTCCATCCATGGGATTTTCCAGGCAAGAGTACTGGAGTGGGGTGCCATTGCTTTCTCTGCCCATAGGCTATACAGTCCATATAATTCTCCAGGCCATAATACTAGAGTGGGTAGCCTTTCCTTTCTCCAGGAGATCTTCCTGACCCAGGGACTGACCCCAAATCTCCCACATTGCAGTTGGATTCTTGACCAGCTGAGCCACACGGAAAGCCCAAGAATACTAGAGTGGGTAGCCTACCCCTTCTGCAGTGGATCTTCCCAACCTAGGAATTGAACCAGGGTCTCCTGCACTGCAAGCAGATTCTTTACATCAACAGTAAAGAGGGAATTAAAAAGGAAAGAAACTAAAAGTGAAGGGACGATTTTAAGGAGATGGTCAGTCTCAGACTTGAAATGATAAGCATTTGAATTCAGCAGGTTTCCTTAAGACTGAAAGTCCTGGTGCTGATGAGACCAGAGTCCAGTGATGTGAAATGTATAGATTTGCGCAGCTGTGGGACCCCTGTTTTCTCTGAGAGCACAGGAATAGGAAAATCAGACGTAGACCCAGAGCCGGTGCTCTGATGTACACCTCAGGGTTTATACACCATCACCAGCTTACTTGGGCTTCTCTGGTGGCTCAGGACAGTAAAGAATATGTGTGCAATGTAGGAGACCCTGGTTCGATCCCTGGGTCAGAAAGATCCCTGGAGAATTCTCAGGAATGACTATCCACTCCAGTATTCTTCCCTGAAGAATTCCATGCACAGAGGAGCCTGGTGGGCTACAGTCCATAGGTTTGCAGAGAGCCAGACACTTCTGAGCAAGTTAACACTTTCACACTTTCACCAGCTTACTTAGATGCTATGGCTAAATGGAGCCAAGCTTTTATTTATTGAAAAGCAACCCAGTCTTCAACCCTAAGGGGAAAAAAAGAAAAAGAAAACTAAACTCAGAGCAAGTAGAAGGAAGGAAATAATAAAAATTAGAGTGGATATAAATGGAATTAGAGAATAGAAAGCAATAGAGAAAATCAATGAAACCAAAAGCTAACTCTTTGAAAAAATTAACAAAACTGACAAACTCTTAGCTAAACTGACCAAGAAAAAGAGGAAAGAAGGCTTAACTTACTAAAATCCAGAAAGAAAGACCGTGGGGCTTTCCTGGTGGCCCAGTGGCTAAGACTCTACGCTGCCCGTGCAGGGGGCGTGACTTTGACACCTGGCCCTGGTGGCTCAGACGGCAGTCTGCCCACAACGCAGGAGACCCAGGTTCCATCCCTGGGTTGGAAAAATGCCCTGGAGAAGGAATGGCAACCCACTCCAGTATCCTTGCCTGGAAAACTCCGTGAACAGAGGAGCCTGGTGGGCTCCAGTCCATGGGGTTGCGAAGAGTTGGACATGAGTGAGTGACTAACACTTTCACTCTCAGTGTCAGGGAACTGTGATACAATGTGCCACGTGGTGTGGCCAAAAGAGTAAAAAAAATATTTTTTAAAGAAAGACTTTACATAAAGATGAAAATGATTATGAAAAGGATTATAATTGTGCATAAAATACCACGAGTGACCTATATTCCAAACAAATTAGGTAACTTAGAAGAACACTCAAACTGCCACACAATTGCACTCATCTCACACGCTAGTAAAGTAATGCTCAAAAATCTCCCACTAATACATGAACCATGAACTTCCAGATGTTCAAGCTGGTTTTAGAAAAGGCAGAGGAACCAGAGATCAAATTGCCAACATCCGTTGGATCATGGAAAAAGCAAGAGAGTTCCAGAAAAACATCTATTTCTGCTTTATTGACTATGCCAAAGCCTTTGACTGTGTGGATCACAATAAACTCTGGAAAATTCTTCAAGAGATGGGATTACCAGACCACCTGACCTGCTTCTTGAGAAATCTGTATGCAGGTCAGGAAGCAACAGTTAGAACTGGACATGGAACAACAGACTGTTTCCAAACAGGAAAAGGAGTACGTCAAGGCTGTATATTGTCACCCTGCTTATTTAACTTCTATGCAGAGTACATCATGAGAAACGCTGGGCTAGAAGAAGCACAAGCTGGAATCAAGATTGCCGGGAGAAATATCAATAACCTCAGATATGGAGATGACACCACCCTTAATGGCAGAAAGTAAAGAGGGACTAAAGAGCCTCTTGATGAAAGTGAAAGAAGAGAGTGAAAAAGTTGGCTTAAAGCTCAGCATTCAGAAAACAAAGATCATGGCATCTGGTCCCATCACTTCATGGCAAATAAATGGGGGAAGAGTGGAAACAGTGTCAGACTTTATTTTTGGGGGCTCCAAAATCAGTGCAGATGGTGACTGCAGCCATGAAATTAGAAGACGCTTACTCCTTGGAAGGAAAATTATGACCAACCTAGATAGCATATTGAAAAGCAGAGACATTACTTTGCCAACAAAGGTCCATCTAGTCAAGGCTCTGGTTTTTCCAGTGGTGATGTATGGATGTGAGAGTTGGACTGTGAAGAAAGCTGAGTGCTGAAGAACTGATGCTTTTGAACTGTGGTGTTGGAGAAGACTCTTCAGAGTCCCTTGGACTGCAAGGAGATCCAACCAGTCGATCCTAAACGAGATCAGTCCTGGGTGTTCTTTTGAAGGAGTGATGCTAAAGCTGAAACTCCAGTACTTTGGCCACCTCATGCAAAGAGTTGACTCATTGGAAAAGACTCTGATACTGGGAGGGATTGGGGGCAGGAAAAAGAGGAGATGACAGAGGATGGCTGGATGGCATCACTGACTTGGTGGACATGAGTCTGAGTGAACTCCAGGAGATAGTGATGGACAGGGAGACCTGGCGTGCTGCGAATCATGGGGTCGCAAAGAGTGGGACACGACTGAGCAACTGAACTGAACTGAAGGAACAGTCTAGCAGCATACCAAGAGCTCTATGCCTTGCTGTTCTCAGTGGCTGGAATGAAATTTGGGTATCTTCATTTAACCGGTAACAAACCTAAGGATGCGTGCGTGTGTGCATGTGTGGTCACTTCAGTCGTGTCTGACTCTTACACAAAAGCTGATTAACGTGCCCAAGGTTATTCAGCTAGTATTTGTTAGAGCCAGGACTGTGACCCAGGGTGGTGTGACGCCAGAGCGAGTTTTAGGTTTCTTACATCACACTACCTCCTGAGGTGTGCCCCAGTGAACAGAAGGCAGCTGCATTTTATTTCCCAGTGCTTTACACATAGTCGGTGAAGAAAACTAGCTCATTGATTTTTATGAAATGTTGCACAATATGAATTAGGAAAGTTGTCAAAAAAGTATGCATTCCATAAGTGCCTGTTTTGTGTCCTATTTTCCAGGCATCCAAGTAGCTCAAACACTAAAAGTAATACGAATGGTCATTATTATTGGACTTTAATTGTACTTTGATTTTAAGTAAATCCATATTTTATTCTTATGAACCTTAATTTTGAGTATCATATTCTGCAGTGTTTTCAGATGGCACAGAACTTTAATGGCTTTAAAAATGACGACTTCTAACTTATCTTCAACTTCTTTATAAGTACGATGGTTGACTGCATAATAGCCTAGCTACCACTGGCCGTGCTGCATGCTTATTAGCCTCTGTGGTAGGCATCGTCACTCTGATGTTATGGGCAGAAGTGTATTCATGAGTGTGGGATCTTTCCCCAAATGTCTGTCAAGGCTCCAGCGTGCTAACCCCCTCTCATTTATCTTGCCTGATTGGAATGATGTCTTGGATGTAAAGGCTCCACATGGCTTTCAGTAAGATGTCCAAAATGTCCACCTCACTTCAGCCTGTGATGTGGCAGATGAGTCGGAAAGTTAACATGTCACTGACATAAGCTGAGATGTGAGGAGCAGCCCAGTCCAAGTGAAAGTGGACCGATTACATCTTCTTGCTTGAGATAGAAAAGAACACATTTGACAAAGCAGTGGTTACCTCTGCCTGGCTGAAGATTCAGTAGTCTATAGTCATTCTCCAGGGTCTGTCTAGACTGGTAAATTCAATGCACACATGAGGAGACCTGCAACCCCTGCATTCTTGAGATCCTAAGTGGAGCATTGACTCTTTACCATTCCCTTTCCTAATGCAATATGATTTTTCATTTTTATCCTGGTAGGAGTGGAAGAATACTGTTTTCATAAGCTTCCAATTGAATTCCCCCAGTACTCCACCTGCCTAGGGGAAAATGACCACTGGCTGTGCTCTCAGACCTAGTAAATCCTCTGTGAGCCAGAGTCTGGTCTGGACTCATTTATTATCTAGTCCTTACAGACCCTACTTTACCCTGAGGCCATGATGATGTTAATTCAGGTATTCAGTTAACAGTGTCCACTCAGATCCTATGTCCAATAGTCCTCAAAATATCTGGATATTCTCTTTTCCTCAGTGTATAGTCACTTGAATGAATGGTCATCAGTCCTTTTGGGGCAGAACTGGGGAAGTCGTTACAATTTATATTTTTCATAAATACATAAAATATATATTTTATATAGTGCTGCTGATCCTTCCCTCTGGGTCCAAAAGTTGTCTCATTGGCTCTCCATCTGTTTTGCTCCGAGGGAAGGCTATGATCTGTAAGTCATCTCTAAAGCTTTCAGCTGGTCAAATCCCCTTGATTGTCACTCAGGCCATGCATTATTATAATAACTGAGACGTTCCCTCCCACCCCACCCCTGCTTCTGATGGTTCAGCACCATAACTGGCTTCTGTTTCTTCAGGCTCCCCCTCATCCACGTGGGTGTTGGGGAACCCAGCTCTGTGATAGGCTCTTCTACCATCAGCCCTGGCTGTACCGGAGGGGTGCCTTTGGGATTTTTGCATTGTGCTGGTGGCCCTCTTGCTGACATGTTCCTGACACCTCAGTGAATAGCTCATTACCTAAGTCCTCCCATGATGCACAACCCTCTAGCAGGCCTTTGTGATCATATGTCCATTCAGCAGTGCCCATTTCTTTGAGACTTCTCATTCCTTCCTTCACCAACTGCCAGGGCAATTCAGGCATGTCAGGTTTATTAAGAGAAAGCAGTCATTTTCTCTAGGATTTTAGGAGCCAGCCCAGCAAGGTGTTTTTACTGTCCCCTGGAGCCTTGCAAGAGTGTTAAATCCTAAGTGCTCAGGGAAAGTATCCCTATGTCAACCAGCATTTGCTTATCCTTTTTCTGTTTCATTCTTATTGATAAAGTCCCTTCAAAATCTAGCCCCCTAGGTCTGCCCTGCCTCCAGCCTGTGTGTGCTGGCTAATTCTTGCAGCTTCTTAAGGGTGGAGTCTATCTGCTTCTCATCAGGGTCCTCACATCCTGGGCCACTTAGTCCTAGTCATTGGCCTGGCAGTCAGGAGGAGCAGTGGGGGCAGTGAGGGAGCCCCCAGTGCATTGAGGGAGAATGACTTCTTATTTCCCCAGTCATGCATCTTGGCATGGGTAAGCTGAGGGAGTACTAGCATTTTGTAGGTAGAGGTAGGCCACATCTGAAGGCTCTAGGGGTTTACAGCAGCCTCGTTAATCAAAATCTTCATATCCACCCAGATGTCCCTGTCCTTTGTGTTAAGGTCTCAGATTTTCCACACCAGGGTCCTGACCTTGTGTGCATAATGGATGTGTCTTAGCTGAGCACTCAGTCATCTTTGAAGGTCCCCTGACTCTTAGTTAGTAAGTCATAAGTTGGTCTTCAGCTTTTTCTACCCTCATATTACAGAATAAACAACCTCTTTCTAAGTTATCAAAGAGGCTCTCTGGCCTACACACTCAGTTTTCATTCGTTCGTTAACTCCCCTCAGCTTTTCATTTTCTCTCTGTAGGGCACCAGCAAGACTTAATAAGAATCAGCCAATTTTATTATCCCTGAAGGCATTGTTTCCCTGATTCCTCAATTGCTTGAATCATTGACCTGGCTGACATCTTCCTCCCACCTAGAGGGACCAACCACCAGGCTTCAGACTTTTAGTGCTGAAATCTGGGATGTTTGTGTAAACCAGAATGAGTTGCTTAGCCCAAGGGTCCCCAACCTCCAGAATCTAATGCCTGATGATCCAAGCTGAAGCCAATGTAATAATAATAGAAATAAAGGACACAATAAATGTCATGTGCTTGAATCATCTTGAAACCATTCCCCCTTCTCCTGGTCCATGGAAAAATTGTCTTCTATGAAACCAGTCCTGGGTGCCAAAATGGTTGGGGACTGATGAGTTAGCCTGTTCCTACCAGAGCATTCTTCCAAGCCACTACTGATGACTTTTAGCAATTGCATAGCTACCTGGTGGACTGTCTGTGCCTCACACACCACGTAGGAGGAGGCCCTCGTTTCCAGCCAGGATATGTTCCCAAACGCATCTTACCTCCTGCTATCTTAGACCAGCCCTGGTACCGACTCCATTAGTCAGGATTTTCCAAGAAGTGAAAGAGATTTATTGGAGGGTTGGAGGGGGGCAATATTTGCAAAAGTTAGAGGAAAGACGCAAGATCGGATAGGGAGAGTCTTAGCCAGTTCTGAACAGAGGTTGTCCATTAAAAGAGTCCACA